>JABCRI010001308.1:0-45247 GCA_015143295.1 Tetracentron sinense
ACCCAGAGCCGGAAACCAGAGGGTAACTGCAGGCCCCTATCTCCACCCTACGTCACAAAGTCGCCTTGCCTCTCCGTATGGTCCCCCCAACCTAAGAGTGCCTCGCCTCGTTAACATGAAGCCCGTTGTTCCCACTGTTTCAAATCAAAGCCTAACCGTCAAGTGAATTCGTGGGGTTATTAAACCTTCCGTCAATATCTCACCCACCTGCCATTTTGCCTTCCCGCTCACCCGTTAAAACCTTCTACTTTGCCAAAAGTCCCCCACGCTCACTGGAGCCACCAGGTCATTCGCTAAACACTTGGCACACCATCTCAATTTAACTCCCCATCTTAGCATTTCCTAGGCACCACATGTCTTCCCTTTTTCTCTTGATCCCTCATGTTTTATGTCATATTCCTTGTCTTTGCCACTCACGACCTCAGCAGTCCATCTCATCAATACTAACTTCTATTACTAGTGTAATCTTAGTACCCAACTACTTTTCCATTAACTCAACTGGTCTTAACGCTCGCCTAAAAACAAATTTCTTTCGTTTTTAAATCAATGTTCGGACCACAGAGAACTGCCGAAAGCACGTCTCCCACTTTACCCCCTAGTTTATATTTCATATAGCTACACCTCCTCCTCTCTTTCTCTCATTCATCTGATAATGTGTCAGAATATACAAATATGGCTTAGGTTCATCTCCATGTGATCAAATCTAACATAACCTCCACCGTATAGCATTCTTACTGAATTTTATTCCATAGAGTAAGTCTTGGCTATTATTATAAAATTTGTAGATTCTCAAGGTATCCCTCATTATTCGTTATCTTTTGCATTGTACCTTTTCTTTCTACACCAGTGCATCCATACATGGAAAAATACAAACGCCAACCGCTAAAAAGCCCTAATCTAACCCCTAATGGGCACTAGAACGCGGTTGTCTCACCACCAATTGTTCTTTGGAAGTTTCGGGCACTCCTACGTGTCTTTATTTCGCTTGGAGAGAGGACTGTTACAACGTGAGATCATTCTCCTTCTCTGAAGGTCCAGTTTTGGTCTATTACAGCATGCGATATCCTGAGTATACCCTCCCCTAGTGGGCATACTGGGGCTACCTCGGTTGTTCCTCCAGCCACCAATTGTTCTTACGGTATTGTCGTTTCGCTATCTTCCGACCGTTTGTCCCTTATGTCACAGTGTACGTATAGATGCCCTTTACAAAGGAGAATTTTTTCCAGCTAGAAACTATTCTGTGTTAGGGCTGCACTTCAACCACGCAGCGGCGACGCTAAACTTATGTCTGTGGCTTCTTGAGCCAATGTCTTTCACAGAGCTGTCAATTCATTGGGCTCGAATGCGAAATTTCACCAAGTTCAAGCCATGCGTCTCACAGCTTTATTTAATTGCTCAAGTTCGGCTTCTTTCTGAGGCTCACTTTGGCTCATATACATACAGACTAGTAATGTGCTGTGACGTTTGGTGTGTCGTGGTTTCTGCACAACATTTTTAGTACCAAAAACTAACATTTTTTTATTATTCTATAGACAATAAAAAATATATATTCTTAACTTTCTTTATTATAATTGGTATAATTTTTTGGTTTTACTTAATAACATTCTAGTTAAGATATTATAACTAAAAGTTTCAAACAAAAATTTGATCTATCTCTATCTTTCTTCTTTGGTACCGAAGATGACTCCCAATCTTCTATTTGTGGTATATAACTTGTCTAAGTAATTTTTCCTTCTAGGTTTTTGTATTATCAATTGTTTATTAATAAACACTATTATTAAATCATTAAATTTCAAAAAAAAAAATTCCGTGAATCAGCTTGCGCCACCCCATGCTTGCTCGGCTTGATAGTTCAAGCTCGAACTGTAGCTTGACCATCGATCAATGCTCCTGCCTCTTTTTCAAGCCAAGCTCAAGCCTTGAACATTCTGGCCGCCTCTCGCTCAGCCAAGCTCGAGCTTTCAAGCCGAGCTCAATTGGGCCAAGCTCGGCTCGAACACCCCTAAATTTTGGTATCCAAAGCAATCCAAGAAGTTACGACATGCTCTAACAAGTACCTCAAAGGAGTTTTCTCTTCAAAATTTTTGACAAATGCCAATCTTTAGGAGTTGCAACATGCGCTAAGTTCGCCTTGTCTCTCCCTACTCTCGTGCATACTTTTATTGATTCTAGCAAATGGATTTCCAGTAGAAACCAAGGTATTAGCAGTTCGCCAAAACGTCAAATAAGAAACACAATTCAATGCGATAAAACGTGACCCTCCTTCTGTCTTTCAGCTTCCTGCCGTCCTAAGGGACCATACCCGTGTCAGTATATTCTTCATCTTTCCCAAACACCAATTATAAGCAACATCGTCGGAGAAGAATTGGACAAACCTTTTTTTTTTGTTTATTTTTATCCTCTTTCTCCAATATGCCTAGCTTCTAACATTTCCTCATCAAGTCTCTTGCCATGCTCACCGTCCAATAATTTCATGTTTTCACATTCTCAGCCGCCACTAACAGTAGTACAGGTTGAAGTTTTTTGGGGACATAAGGTGGTCGTTATATTGGCACATTTCTCGTGTTGATTCAAAACATAACGATTTCGATGTCTGCAACGCTTATAACTAAGAACTCATCTGGTAACACGCAATTAGAGACTTTCCCGAAAACTTAGACAAAACACCTAGAAATGCATTTGGATGGGATAAATCAAGATCATTTTGTGTTTTAACATATCTAGAAAATTTATACGCCGCGCTATGTTTTTTCAAGACACGTGCCCTTTCACGCGCAAAAACAGAACGAGTGCAAGTCCCATACTAATGCGCAATTAACTCCAGGAGTTCAGTCGCTAGTCCCACGCATTCAATAGCAGCTATCGTCTCATTGGACCTCTAAGTCATGTCCTTAACTTCTACAGCCCCAGTGTGGTTAAGATTCACCAACCTGGGGTGTCAAGGCCAGGGAGTTCCTTGAAAAGAATGTTGATCATGTCAAAATCATGCTAGTTTGCTTGGACCCCATTTGTTGTCCTAAGAGTGAGGATTAGCGACGGGAGGGGGGGAGGGGGAGGGGGTAAATCTTAAGTCATTGGTTCAATTAATAAGGTCTTGTTAGGAACAATGGATTGGAGATTTGGGGTGGAGAGGGATAGTCTGTGGTGCACTCTGATAGTGGCCAAATATGGGGAGTCTTCGTATGGGTCCCAAAAAACAGGCCAGGGGCTCCCTGGCTTGGGGTTTTGGAAAGGTACCATGGCAAATGCTAGCCTTGGTTGTGCCTAAGTTCAGGTATAGAGTGAGTCAAGGTTGGAAGTGAGATTTTGGAAGGGATGTGTGGTAAGGAGAGACTAGGCTTCCAGGATGATTTTGGTCATACTTTTTGTTAGCTACTGATAGGGAGGCTAGGTAGTAGGGGATGCTTTGAGACGCGAGGAGAGGGGGTAGTCTGGAGTCCGCAGTGAAACGAGACTTAAATGATTGGGAAATTGATGAAGTGTTGCGTCTTGGCCCACATAAGTTCTTATTCCCCGTGCTCCGAGATTATGGATTGTTGGGTTTGGTCTGAAAGCAAACCATGGTCATTTCTCAGTAAAATCACTTTACGGTCTCTTGGTCAAGCCACCTCAGGTTTATTTCCTCATCGGATTGTGTGGAATTCGTGTATTCCTTTTAAAGTATCTTTCTTCGTCTGCAATGCAACATTGAATAAGATTCTCACATATAACCATTTACAGCACAGAGGGTAGAGGATGACTGACCTGTGCTATATGTGCCTCCAAGCAGAAGAGTCTGTGGATCATTTGCTCTTGCATTGTCTTATTGTGTTTGGTATATGGGGCTATTTCTTTACACGCATGGGTGTGGACTAGGTCTTTCCCTCTTCCTTACACAACTTCTTACCTTGTTGGTCTTTGATTAGTGTGGATGGTGCTCGGAGAGGCGAATTGGCTGATTCTCCCTAACGCCATATCATGGATGATATGGAAAGAGAGAAACCTCATAGTGTTTGAGAAAACATCATCGTTCCACTGCCCGCATTTGTGCTCACATTTGGTTGGTTGTATTAGAATGGGCGGATCTTCGAAGCATTAGGGAGTAGCTATAGGTGGTACTGGGTGCGAAGAAGTCGACTAGGAGTCATGGAGGCTATTCTCGTTTTTTTGCTCTTAAGTTTATTTGCTTATAAACTCTTGTTTTTCATGCTTGCATGTTCCTGTATCCGGTTTTTCTCATTATATATACATCTTGATTACCGTAAAAAAACCTTTTTTTGGTTAAAATATTAACCCTAAGGGTTAAAAATTCTAAACCAGAGTTATATTTTTTAATCTAAAATACACGCTTCTATTGTTGAACCCCAATTTAGTGAATCTTAACCACAGTTAATAGGGTTTAAAAGAAACACGTGTTGACCCGTGGGTGCAACTATAATCGGGAAGAGTTCAATCGCAATTGATTATGAACCAATCTCCAATAAGAAAACAACATTTGACCATTCAACCCTGACTAGTCCTAGGAGGCTAGGACCAAGCTAGTTGTGCCCACGCCATTAGATCTAAGGACTTAGATCCAACGAATTATGATTTCAGAGCAATGCTAACAATTACTTTTTGAATACCACTAAATCAATATTTTGGACTGAGTTCAATCAGTAGTTTACATATTGGACGGTTTGGATTAAGTATCAGATTTTCTATTGTGGGCATCAGCTGAGTGATAAGTGCTTAATTTGGTGGTTTGAATATCAAGCCACTCATTCATATGAACAAAGTTTTGCTAGGGAAGTGAGTGTGGAGATTTGGAGATGATAGGGACAATTTGTGGAGGGCTGTGATAGTAGCCAAGTATGGGGAGAATTCTTGCTGGATTACTCGGGAGGTAAGGGGAACCCACGGTTTGAGATTTTGGAAGGGAATCATGGCTAATGCTGGTTTGGTAGTGCCTTTCTTCAAATTTCGGGCAGGGAGAGGGTCGGAGATCAGGTTTTGGAAGGATATTTGGTCAAGATCAACTCGCCTCATGGATGATTTTGGAAACTTTTTTGTTATTTCTACCAACAAGGAAGTTTTTGTGGAGGATTCTCATGAGAGAAGTACGGGAGGAGTTGTTTGGTGTCCGAGGATGCGGCAAGATCTAAATGATTGGGAAATCGGTGATTATTCTCGGCTTCTGGAGTGTATTACCTTGGTATCTTTGTGACAAGAGATAAGGGATTACGAGTTCTGGTCTAGGAGTAGCCAAGGGCGGTTCTCTTTTAGACTTTTGTTTCAATCTATGTTTCATTTCCCGGGTGTTACGTTTCCTCATAGAGTGGTGTGGAACCCCAGCATACCCTCCAAGGTTTCCTTTTTCCTTTGGACAGCATCATTGGACAAAATTCTAATTTGGGACCTTTTGTAGCATAGAGGTTGGAGTTTGACGAATAGATGTTACATGTGCCTTCAAGCGAAAGAGACAACGGATCATCTTCTTTTGCACTGCCCAGTAGCGTCGGAGGTGTGGAACTTCTGTTTATCTCATATAGGGGTGGCTTAGGCCTCCCCCTCATCTTTTCGTAATCTCTTAGATTGTTGGTTACGGGAAAGAGGGGTGGGGGTTTGGGAGGAGATTTGGAGAGTTCTTCTAGGGGCTATTTCTTGGTCTTTCTAGATAGAGAGAAATCGCAGAGTTTTTGAAGATATTTCGTCTACAGTGCCCCGGATTTGTGCCTGAGTCCAATTGGTAGTTTTGGAGTGGATAGGCTTACACAGCTCAAGGGAGGAAATCCAGGATATTTTGTATTAGTTTCATGTTGTGCACAGGGGGGAGGTTTCAGGTAGTGTTGTTTGGTCGGGGCGTGTTTACTTGCTTGTAAACCCCAATGGCTTTTCCTTGTAATTTTCTTTCTTTTTAATAAGATGATGTATTGATTAAAAAAAAAAGTGCTAAATTATCCTCATATAAACAAGTATTATCAAAAACTTCTCTAACTTAAATCTTCATTTTTACACATAAAGTGGTATATTTTTTTCTTACCATTGCATAATTCTCTTTGTAAGGATATATTTGCATGTATTCATACTTGCCTGAAAAGGTCGCATGCAAATTTTTTTTTAAAGAGAGCTTATTATGTGTATTTGTCTTCACAGGGAATCCTGACTCGGACCATTCTCAGGATTGGAGAAGATAAAACCCAAGTCTAGGCTCTGAAAGTCAAGGAATCCAAGTAAAAAAAACAAAGCCCACAAGTCAGAAAGTATAAAGAATCCAAGAAGCTCAAGTCAAAGATCCAAACCAAGGCCCAAGAAAGAAGGAGTGGACATTCCTATTATGGGAGAAACCACAATATGGTGGTCTTAGGAAAGATGTTGGATATTTCTATTAAAAAAATAATGGAATCTTCTTGGACTTAGAAAAGACCTTACTTTTTTGGATATTTTTATGTTAGAAAAAGAGAAGATCTCAAGTAATTAGCAAGAAGTGTGGGACGTTCACCTTTATAAATACCTCCATCTCTTGGACGTTCCATATACTACTCACTTTTAGATTTTGACACTCTTACTTTTGAATTATTTTTTTTTGGTAGATTACTCTTAGCTTTAAAATTTTCTTCTCTCCCTCTCTCTAGTTGGTATCTCATTCTCTATTTTCTCTATTATTTTTCTCTTTTATTTTATTTTTGTAAAGGCAGAAAATTGAGTGGTGTAAAGTTGATTAAAGACTAATGAAGAGCAGAATGATTTGTTTCATCGATCTTGTTTTGAATGCAGCAATGATCGGCTAATTCGTGATAAGGAGCGAATGAAGAAACCAAGAACCCGGTAGGATTTGTCTTTGTTTTAATTTTTAAACTCTCCAATAATTACTTTTTTTGCAAAAAATATTTAATCTGGATTTTAATTAAATTTTCCTAAGATCTATCTTCTGATCCAAAGCATTTGTTTGCTTATCAGATCGTGTTACATTGGAGAGAATAGAGAATGAGATACCATTTAGAGAGAGGGAGAGAATAATATTTTAAAGCTAAGAGTAATCTACCAAAGCAAAACAATCACAAAGCAATGGTGCCAAAATCAAAAAGTAAGTAGTATATGGAATGTCCAAGAGATTGAGGTATTTATAAAGATAAATGTCCCACACTTCTTGCTAATTCCTTGAGATCTTCTTTTCTTCTAACACAGAAATATTCAAAAAGCAAGGTCCTTTCTCATTCCAAGAAGATTTAATTCTTTCTTTAATAGAAATATCCAACATTTTTCCTAAAGACCACATTGCGGTCTCTCCCATGATAGGAACGTCCACTCCTTCCTTTCTTAGGCCTTGGTTTGGATCTTTGACTTGGGCTTCTTGGATTCTTTATACTATTTGACTTGTGGGCTTTGTCTTTTTTATTTAGATTCCTTGACTTTTAGAGCTTGGACTTAAGCTTTATCTTCTTCAATCCCGAGAATGGTCCGAATCAAGATTCCCTGCGAAGACAAATACACGTAATAAGGTCTCTTCAAAAAAAGCTTTGCATGCGACCTTTTCAGGCAAGTATGAATACATGCAAACATACCCTTAAAATCAGAAGAAAGACTTCATTCAATTTCCATCGAACGCTCCTTGGGAGCAGCTTTTTTTTGTTCCCAAAATATTGTGATGGGAATGGGTGTTTCCGACAAAACATTCTGATATTTGAGGCTGCCAAACACCCTTTATGTGATTATATTCCCGAAGTACAGAAATACGTTCCCCAGGAACGATGCCAAAAAACCCCCTAAATCATCGGACCTGAAGTAACCCCAAATTAACACGAGGACTCCAAACAACCCTCAAATCCTCTAATTTTATCTCTAGAATCAGGAGGCACGCTTGCAAACCTCAAATTGTCTCATCTTAGAGAAGATGCTTGAGAACTGAAGGAAGGACAGAGAAATTGCTACATCTGAAGGTACTGCACAACATTTGATAACATTTGTCATCATAGTTCCTCAACATTCCCTACTTTGTACAAGTTGTGTTCCTTATTAAGAGTCGTCAGAATTAATCTCTGCCTATTCCCTCGGATGTTGCTCTTATACGAGACAAGTGCAACCAAATTACTGAAAGTCACATCTTTCGTGGCATTCACCACCCAATGTAGTCAAATTGATGAAAGGATAGAGAGAAGCCTCAATATCCATGCTCCACGAGTATCTATATAATTCACAAACCACACCTCAAGTTGCTAGCAAAAGTATCACTACACACCCAATAGTTCTTTCCTGATATCATCCCCAAATGTTTGGGGGTTGTGTCATAGTAATTACCACAATGAGGTACCTACAAGTACAAAGCATTCTTCCAATGGATGAGCATACCTCAATGGGATGATTCCACTATTAGTTACAACACAAGTTGTAAATGGGTGGGAGGATTCGTTAAATCAACATTATTTTCGTCCTTACAGTAAAGAAGCAAGTCCGCAGGGTCAACAAACCTACTGCATTGCAACATAAAAGTAAGCCCTGAGAACTGATCCACCCCCTTTCACTGTAGTGACCAGAAGCTAGCCACGTCAATGGGAGCACAAATAAAGGCTCAGAGGAATTTCTAAATGGGTTTCAATAATCAGTCATTTGCTTCCAAAAGAACATACTGTCGCCCAAATAGATTCGCGGAAAAGATCAATGTACTCATCAGTAATTTCATATGTTATCAGTATCTAGCATTGTAATACTGTAATAGTAGCAAGTTTTAAAAAAATGGGTCGTGTTAGGCGTACCCCAATATTTGATGATTGTACCTCATTTTTCTTTTTGTATGTTTTTCATATTTTCAGTTTTCACCTTTTTTTTAATAGTTGCACCCTAGCTTAATTTCATCTCCATTCAACACCCCATCTCTCTCTCTCTGACCTTCAAAGCAAAGCAGGTGAAGATAAAAATGAGAAAAATAGTCGTTAGTGATTCTCACGTTCCGCCCCCGAAAACCCTTCCTTCAATCCAAATCTACTCAACAATATTCAAAGCCTATTTTCCAAATCTCCTCACCTTTGTAATTTTCGCAAAAAAAACCCTACTATTTCTTGTAATTTTTTCCCGATAACTTTTCCTTGCCAACCATGACAGAAGTCCTACAATCTCCCATCTCATTTCCCTTATTCTCCAAGCTCTTTATCCCAGGCACCAATACCCGATGATGGCTTACTCCAGACCCATCAAACCCAGATACAGTCCTAGTATTTATTAACAATTCCAACTCATCTCTTGTAGTCGAAGACAGAGGCGAAGACAATTCGGGTACCGAAGAAGACGAAGAGCAATGTATACAAGTAAATAAGAGAAAAACAACAACCAGTCTGTAGAGTATAGATTCTTTCAGATGCAGTGCCTAACATTGTGATTGGTGTGTAGTTATAAAATTTATTGGTAATTTTTTGTTTGTAGGTGTACAAGTAATTCTATGAATCTAACGGTATGCAGTCAGTAATTTGTATAATGGAGTACAGTCATCAAATATTGGAGTGTGCCTAACACAACCCTAAAAAATTGATCATCAGGACAGAAACAAGCCAAAGCTACAAAAGTTCAGAAGCACAGAGAACACAACTACATAAATGGACATTGATCATAGACCCAGTTGATTTACATCTCGAGTTCAATAAAATCTTGCATAAAAAATAAATAATGATCAGATATTGAGTACATGAATTATAAACATAAATTGCAATTACTTCTCTTTCAATTTACTGTTCTCAAAATGTAGAAACTTCATTAGAATTACCAGTAATTAATCATTTTACAACAATTTGAGAATTGCATATAAGCAAGGCAAGATCAAACATTATAAAAACAAAATATTAGAAAAATATTTGTTCGTACAGATGTATAGATGCGTACCGCCGAAATGAGCAGTGTGGAAACTGCAAGCCCGGGGGTGATTGAGATCAGGGTCGAACTGGGTTTTGCAGTTCTTGCAAGTTCGAAAGGTTTGGTTAGGGTTTCCTGAGCATCGAATTGAGGTTTTTTTGAGGGAAAATTTCAGCGACTCTGTCCTCGTCGTCGCTCTTCGGAAGAGAAGAACTGGAAGAACATTGGGTGATTTCTGTTGAAGGGAATCCAAGCGATTGAACGCCGAAGGAAGAAGAAGGAGAGATGTAGAAATCTGTGGTGAAATTCTCAGGGCCTCAATCTCCATTTCCCTGTAGCAGCTTCAGCTGAACGACAGAAATTATTGTGGGATGAGATTCGCCTCACCTCGAAAAAGTGGCGCATTACACGCAGTGACAATATCGGGATATGTTCTAACTTGCGCTGGTGAAAGTTGGGGACTAGGGACGGATAGTTGCGCGCAAGTGTGAGGGGTGTTTATTGAAAAAAATATTCGTTAACTACTTGGCTCAGCTCGTTAAAAAGTACGTTTATTTAGTAAACGAGTGGAGCTTTAACACGTTTTAAACAAGTCGAACTTAAACACACCCTGTTCGACTGATAAAAGCTCGATTCGATTATATTAAAATATTTAAAATATATTTTTTCATTTAAATATTAAAATTAAGTATTTAAGTATATGTATGATAAAAGCTCAGTTCGATTATATATACATATTAATCTATTAAAATATTTAAAATATACTTATTTAATTTAAATATTAAAATTAAGTATCTTACTATTACTATATAGCTGTTGGTATCCATGTAGATACCTTCAGAATCCTCTATTTTGACTTCAAGTTATTGCCATGTGTCACCTCTAATAAATGTTTGCTATGTGGGCCCATCGCTTTCCTCATTCACGCTTAGTTTTGCACCCATTTTTCTCCCATTAATTCCTCTTTGTTTTGTCAAGTAAATTTCCTCTCTCCTCACGACTCATTACTCTAAATAACTCTCCATCTCCCCTTTCATCTCCCCTAAATAAACCTCCACAGATTCAACTCCCCATGGAAACCCCCTCTTCTCTCCATCAATTCGTCTCCTCATGTTTATAAATTAAACCTAAGTTGGTAAGTGATCATCACGTGACGTTTGTAGCGAAACAAATAGGAAATGGAATGGTTAGATGGAACGTCCAAACTTCACCTCCTCTTTTCCCTCCCCTCTCTCTTCTCTTTACCTCTTAATTGTTTCCTATCCTCTCTCTCCTCTTTATTTGCTTTAAATATTAAAGAAACTACACACCTATTTGGGGCATGTGAAGAGTGATTCAAATCTTCTAATCAAAACGTGAGTGGGGACTAGGGACTGCCAAACATTACATCTCATCTCATGCACGTATGCGAAGAAAACCGAGTTTTTGGGCATCAATGCGACTGCTGAAAGAGAAAATGATAGGGTTTTAGAAGGATTTTGAAGGTCAAACAATGGTTGATGTTCATCAACCACAAGTAGCCGTTAAAGCATTCGAAGGATCCAAGACCCACTTCCATGGCGGAAAGAGCACCTTTATCCTTTTAAGATATTTTATTTTACATTTCGTAAACATTAAATTTTGAAGGAGTCCTAGAACTCAAATTCGATTTAAATGTCTAATTTCTTTTTGTACGTTTTGTATTTTTGTTAGTTAGAATGATTAGTTTAATTTGTTTGGCAATTTTTCAGAACTCGCCAAGAATATTAATATTTAATTTATTATTGTTGTTTCTGTATGGAAGACCTGGTGGCGATCCATATTTCGTTTTGCTGGCAAGATAGTCAGAATCCGATACTATTACATTTTTATTCAGCGTTTACAATGTCCACAGATTGGTGAATACTCTAATTCACTAATAATTTGATTCAATACTTATTTGTACCATTAACCGTTATGCTAACTTAAATTTCCTGTACCTAGGGTGGCAACGACATGTAAAGAGCAGTTGCATGAACTCTGTAATGGAAGATAAGGGCAGACATCTCCCATGATACCGTTGTAACTCAAAAGAGGGATTAAAATTCTTTGGTTTACCCAAGTTGCACTTTTTAGTTTGGGTATATGCTCTTCCCCCTTCTCCTCTCTCCCATTTTTTATTTTTGTTTTTTTACTTTTTGGGTTCCTCAGTATATTGTGACCAAAAGTCCTCACGGAGTTTTTCTTACTTTAATCAATTTGTGTTTTTTTGCAATTTTTTTTTCAGGTTTATTGAAAGTTTTGAGACTCCTGAGTGATTAAGGGATTGCTGTACATGTGCACCCTTTGATGATGATATAGGGCCCACTAGAACATCTCCTCAATAGCATTGATTCTGGCAGCACTTACCATCTTTCTTAGGAGACGTGTTCTCTCAATTTAATATTTTTTTAAAATTTCAATTATCAACTTTGGGGGTGTCTGTTAAGTTTTATTTTAAATAATAAGTGGCTCAATTCTCACTGCTCTCTGATTTGTCTCCTCCCTGTACCTAGCCTCAACGATGCTTCAAAACGAGACGAAGTCTTTTTCTCCTCGACCGTTCTTCTTCCACAACTTGGAAAAATAAAGAGTCAGACAAAGAGAGAAGAAAAAATATATATTTTTGAGGGTGCATCTAAGAAGCGATCAAGAAGTCAATCACTGTTCAACGCTCGGGCAAGTCGAGGAAAGAGAGGAGCCACAGTGGTGTTAATGAAACATAATGCTTCTAGAATTTGTTACACATTGGTTTGCCAGATCTCTTTGCTCCAGATTTATTTTGTTATTTTCCGTCACTATGAATTGTGATATGGATAAGCAATTTTCTTCATATTTGGAATTCAAACTTTGGCATGTGTTTCTCTTAGTAATAGATAACTTCTGAATTCTTCGTAGTATCTTTCTCCTATCCATCAAAGTCTTACTCTGGACCAGAATATTAACATCCTCTATTTGAAAATAGCCATCAAAGCATGGCACGCTTCCCTCTATTTGGCAATCACCAATTTTCCAGGGGAAGAAGCTGCTTAAACGTAGGAATAAACAGTCTATTGATTGAGAAACTTGTCGACCACTCTTAGGAAAAGGGAGGAAAGGAAAATGAAAAAAGTGAATGAAAAAAGGCCTCAATAAACCCATTCCTATTCTTTAAAAGTGGCCCACTAACTAATCAATAAGTGGGCTACTGTTGATAAGCAGAAAACTTCTCATGGAGTTTCAACTTCCACTCCAACCGTCCAAAAAAAAAAAACTTCCACTCCACGGCGATGAAGCATAGCTCCTCCTCAAAATTAAATTAGTTCTTTTTGTTAACATTGCATTATCATAAAAATTATTGATCTATAGATATGTAATCAGTAATGGATTAACTATGAAGGGGAGCTCAGTTGAAGAGAAAATCGAATCAACTTAGTAACCGTTTTTTGGCAAAACCGGTTACCCCATGTGGTCGCCACATCTCTTTATTTACACTTCTTAACTGTGGTTAAGATTCACCTACCCCTAGGGTTCACCCACCTATCTTTGGTTTTTAGAAAAAAATATTTTAAAAAAAAAACCCTAGGAGTTGGTAAATTTTAACCAAAGTTAACAAAATTTTCTATTATTTTTTCTAAAAACCAAGGATAGGTAGGTGAACTCTAGGGGTTAATGAATCTTAACCACAGTTAAGAGGTGTCAAAAGAGACATGTGGCCACCTTGGGGGTGTAACCGGTTTTGGCAAAACCGGTTACAATTGGAGAGGAATACGACTCATCAACTTAATGTATGCCTTATGGCAGGGGTAGTTGGTAATTACTGATATATAAGAAAGGTATTTTTTTCAGCTATATTATTTTTATATAATTCCCAAACCACCCTATTTAGGCATTTTTTTGGTTGCTCCAGTTACCTTTTCAACCAAAGCTTCTACTCATAGTTAATTTCAATTAGTAATTGTTCAGAAAAAAAAAATCGAAGTTTAGGATCACAAAAACCTGACCTAATAATTTATTTGTACTTATATCCATCTACTTTATATAGCAAGAAAAAATATATAATTTTTTATTTTTGTCCTAACAAATTTGTAATTTTTCTTCTGCGTCTATTCAAACCATTGATAATTTATGTAGATATGTATTGTGCATCAATTGATAGTTTATTTCTTTTTCAATTGATAATATATATATATATATACTAATACTATATGCGGGTTGGTTCCACGTGACATATCTAAGTGGCCTTCATTCTCTATTCTTGGTGATGCCATGTGTCTGCTGATGTTGTGCCTACTCTTTAATTTCTCCAATCCTTGATCTTCCTCCCCAATTAAGTGACATGAGTTTTAAACTACAAAATTAATATTGCATGGGTAGAGACGTTACACTCTCTCTCTCTCTTACACTCTCTCTCTCTCTTTCTCCAACCCTTGATCTCCCTCCCTTATTAAGTGACATGAGGTTTAGACTACAAAATAAAGGCTACATAGGTAGAGACCATAGTTAGTAAATTTGCGTATTATACGTGAATTATACATGAATAATACTTATAACGAATCATACATATAATTCATCCGTATTAATCAAAGCTATGTAAATATTTGCGAATTTTTTAAGTAAGACGAATTATACGCGAATTATTAGTGAATCATTGACGACTTATTCGCGAATAATATATATATATACAAACCTATAAGGTAAATCCCAAATCCTCTTTCTTCTTTCTTGCATGCGCACGTAACTCTCTTTCTTTTGATTTTTTTCTTTTTCTCAATCTCTAACCTTAGTCTCTATCTCATTGGCCACAAAGTCACTAATAGTCATCAGCCACCAGTCATGAAACACTCATTGGCCATTACTTAGTCCCCTCATTTTCTATCGATCTCTTTCTCTCCCTAAATCTCAAATCTTAACTATTTCACAATCGTCACTTGTCACAATGGCACAGCCAACCGCTAGTAGTTGAGGATCGAGTATCCGATTTTCTAGTATTGTCAATGCCAGCAACTACCACTCTCCCTTTCAAGAGCGACTCTCTCTCTCTCCCTTCCAAGTTCGACTCTCTCTCTCTCTCTCTAATTCTCTAGTTGCATTTTTTTTTCATTTTCTGTAATATGAGTTAAAGATTTAATGCATTTTCTTAGAAATATTATATATGTAATTGTATTTATTTACACGAATTTTTCAACAAATTATTGAGTATTGGCCCGAATTATACTCGAATTAATTTCGTATCGCACTTTTGACGTTTTACGTTATTTTGGCCCAATTTTTAATCGAACTATTGAATACAAATTCCGAATTATACTTGAATAATTTCAGTACCGAATTTTTACCGTACGCCGAATTGCTAACTATGGTAGAGACGACTCTCTCTCTCTCCAACCCTTGATCTCCCCCCTTATTAACTGAGATGAGTTTTAAACTACAAAATAAAGACTACATGGTAGACACGGTTCTCTCTCTCTCTACCCCTTGGTCTCCATCCGCTATATTAAGTGAGAGGAGCTATAGGGGTACTCTCTCTCTCCAAATAGAGAGGGTTGAAGAGGTTGTCCGGAGTATTTGGAACGATGATAATGATTGTGGTGGTAATTTGGCGGTGAACAATTTAATTGCGCCCGAGCACCTCAATTGAGCTTTTCACTGTTCATGTGGCAGTGCGGGTCATGTCCTCAAAGCTAAATTTTGGATCTTTCATTTTCTCTTTAAAAAAATTATTTGCATGATTTGTTCGTATTTCCCAATTAAAATCTTCATCACTCATTTCACCTCTCCTTCAATAAAGCAAGGCAAGTTCCATTTTTTTTGTTTGATTTTGGGTGTGTCTAACAATCTTTCTAAGTCACAGATACTTTGAAAAAATGTGATCATAATGTCCGGTACGTGTCACTACTGCTCTTTCTTTAGAATGGTAGCCTCTGAATGTAGGTTATCATCCAAAGCTACAGGTTCTTATCACATTTGTAAGAGACACATCTCAATTCTAATTTGTTCCTTTTTTATGTTTGCCTTTCTGCGTAGCAACCTTGGAACTCTATGGTGTAAGCCTTCATGTTCAACAACCTTTGGAATGCCTTGCCTCTCTGACTCGGCCTCCTTCCTTTTGAACTTGCTCACAAGACGCCTCCGCCTCTCACAGAATCGGCCTTAAAGTTGGCTTAGATTATTAGTACAAGTTTTTTTGGCTATTTAAAGAACTATAGTTGTGTAACCCATAAAATTTAGACGATTAGAAGTGAAATTTAGTCATGTAACCCTGTAATACTTGTTGAATGTAATCTGAAACCATGTATAGGATTAACTCATTCATAAAGAGCATCACCTGTTGTTCATGCTTCTTCCTATATTTCCAAATATGTAAATAAAATAGTATTTAAAAGAAGATCAACAGTTGAGATGATTCGATTGTGAGGTTTAAGTTGTTATGGCAGATAATGGCTTGCTACATTTCCTTACGTGATTATTGTAATAGGGAGGCAGATAGTTTATGATATAGAGTCATGGTTAGAAAGAGGAAGAGCACGAACATGAGGAAGTGGGAGGTATTCTCCGGAATCCTAAGCAACAGTACCTCTTAAATTCTCATATATATATATTTATCTTGATCTTACTATATATATGCTTGTGATATATTAAATCTTTGATCTGAACCATTCATTTGGTGGGTCATTTCTTAGATGGTTGACGGTCCAATAACAGCAAAACACTCCACTAGCTAACATCAAAGGGCATGTATATCAGTCTCACTCCAAGTTGTAAATTAGAATAATATTGAATTTCATGTTATATGCATGTTACATACATGCTTTCAACATTCACAATAGGCATTTTTTTTGGGAAAATAATCACCTCCTCGGTCGGTGACTCGAGGGGTGCGTCTCAGCTCTCATTTTCTTGTCACATGTTCCCCTTTTTACTCCATTTAATCGTGGTTAAGATTCAGTCACCCCTAGGGTTCAGACATCTACTATTGGTTCTTAGAAAAATAAAATAAAATAATTTAACCACAAGGTTAAAATACTTTAACCCGAGTTCATGTTGAGTTGAAGGGTGTGGCTATGTGAGAGCGAGGAGCGATAGTTCCCTCCTCGCCCGTGGAGTGAACTATTGCTCTTTTTTTTTTTACCCTTGGTTGTTACCAAATTATTGTTTATTTCGTACATGATGAGAGTGATACTCACTAAAGATATCTTTCTCCGAGTTCACAAAACGTAAACTCCCAAAATCATTATAGCTGGATTATTTTATTCAAACATAATCAGTATTATTTGGTTTATAATAAACGATGCTTCCTTATATATGCACGTTTTTATCACAATGTAATTTATTCAAAAGTGAGTCTAGGGTTACATTATGATTTTGATATAATCATTTTTACAAAATTATGACACATCAGCGATATCTAAAGCCGTTGATATTCTTTAAAGGAGGGCTTAGATAGGGTGTAGAAATAGAGAGTAAAAGTAGAGAGTATCCTTAGATGGACTCTTTATTCAAAAACTTATTCTATTTACCTAATTAAGGAGAGATTTTGTTGATACTAAACAATTTATAGTCTTTTTTTTACTTCCGTGCATCGCACGGGGTGTTTGCTAGTATGTATTATATACTAGTAAAGATTGGTAGCTAGGAAGCACGGATACTTTGAAAATGGAAACGTACCCGTACCGTCGTACCCATATCACCGTATCGGATACGACACTCTAAGGTAAAACTTAGTTGTTTTTCATAATTTATGTCGTATCGTTGTACCCGTATCGTATCGCCGTACCCGTGCTTCCTAGATTGGTAATATATAATGTATTTTATATGATAAGAATATCATTTATATAATTATAATCTTATACTAAAATTTTAGTTAATACCGTGATTTCTTTACCTAGTATAATAATGTATATTTTTTACCTAATATAAATAGCTATATCCAATAAAACAAGCCTACTCGTGAACTACTTGAGTTCGGCTAGTAAAGCTCGAGCTCGTTCATTTAATAAACAAGTCAAGCTTGAACATAATTTCCGAGCTTGTTTAATAAACGAACAATCTTGGACACACCACTACTCAGCTCGATATCACCCCTACGTGCAACGAGCTAAAAGGGCAACGGATTCTCTAAGGAGGCATTTAACTAAAGAGTTGATAGCATGCATGCACATGTATCGTTGGGAGGTACATGCACACCTCCCAAGCTTGCCATGTGCCTTTTTTTTATACCCCTTAACTGTAGTTAAGATTCACTTATCCCCATGGTTAATAATATAAATGTGGTTATTTTAGAAAAAATTAACCACATGAATGAGTGAATCATATGCAAGGTTCTTTTAAAAACAAATATTTTTTCTAAAAACAAGATTAAATTATTTAACCCTTAAGGATGAGTGAATCATAACCACAATTAATAAGTGTCAAAGAGAACACGTGGTGAACTCGAGAGGTGTGCGCGTACCACCCAACGAATACATGCGCATGCACAGGGGTGGAGCCAGGATTTCCTTACAGGGGCTAACAATGTAGGTGTGGAGTTTCAGGGGGAGCCCCCATTTTTTTTTTTTGAGAGTCAGGTTTGTAGTTGTAGTCCTGCCCTATTAAATTAAATAATATAAGAAAAAATTTGTTTCCCCTCCCCCCCCTAAAAAAAAAGTTGAGGAACCCACCCCCCCTCCCCCTCTTATCCCCATGTGGTTCCACCCTTACGCATGCATGCTATCAACTTATAGTTAAATGCCTTTGTAATGGGTAAATTTCGTAAAAACCTAAGTATGGTAGTAACGAGCTCGTCCTCGATGTGGTGTTATCGTTTGAGCTCATTTCCGTCGTCTCTTCGACGACGGGCCCGTTGTCGTATGGACGACGAGAACTTGGTCTCACGGATGACGATCACGTCCTCATTCTGACGACGTACCCGTCGTCTTATTGTCAACGATCCCGTATCCCAACACGTATGAGATCCGGCGCTACTGCCCAGTCGCCTGGGACCGATCTTACCTCTACGATGGTAGGTGGGAAACACTGTCTTGACATTAAATGCAGCATTAAATGTCATTTAATGCTAGTCACCTCGGACGAGTTCCTACTCTATGCCTGCTCTCTTTTGTATGCAGATACGCGTGCAATACGAATGACCGGGAGATCTATCTACAATGATTACTGAAGTACACATCAGAGATTTGAGGTGTGCATGGACATCCATGGGTGCCCATGGCCATGGCAGGGGTGGCCTATAAAAACCTGTGAAAAACAGTGTGAAAAGGAGGGAATCTGGGAGAGCTAAGACCTTCAAACTCTCTGTATTTTCTTACTGTTCATCATCTTCTACACCTACTGACTTTATCATCGGAGTACAGGTCAGGGTATCACACCCTCCACTCCAACCTTCTACCGGTAAACCAGAACTTGACAGGAGCTGCTGCTGACGCGTGTCCTTTCGGTAATTTCCCCTCACAAAATTGGCGCCGTCTGTGGGAAACTTTAGCCGAACTCACCCTTTGCTCACACCACCTCTCCCGTCAGCATGGCAGACAAAACTCCTCAGTCTATCGTCGAAAACCAGCCCCCTCAAGCCCTTACCTGTACCCCTTCCACCATGCAAACATTCGCTTCAGGCCAATCTTCCGGACAACCAGAGAGGCCCACGACCATACCTGATCTCATCTTGTTACTATTACAACAACAACAGGCCACTCTGGCCCAGATAGTCAGCCAGCAGCAGTCACTGCAGGAGCGACTTGATGCTTTGGAGCATGGTAACTTGGAGATCGATGACGAATCTCCTAGAGGGGGCTCTGCGGCTCGTAAACTCAATTTCCCTTCTTCCCCTCCTCCCAAAGCAACAGTCCCGATCTCGCCGTCTGCACCAGAGAATCTGGAGAGAAGATTCACTCTCACTCCTTCTACTGCCGAGACTGCCTATCCTCGTTCTCTTGGTGCACATGCTGAACAACAAGATCTCGGTGTCAGCAATGACGGGTTGAAGACAGGCTTAACCCTCAAGGACGTGGAAGCCCTGATCAATACTCGAGTCAGAGGAACGACGAGCGGGGCCTCTCTCGATCAATACGCTCAGAAGTACAAGGACGAGGAGGAGACGTCCCCTTTTTCCAAGGAGATCGTCGAATCTTATACCCCATCAAAGTTCACGGTACCGAATTTTGTTAAGTTCGATGGAAGGAGAGATCCTATTGACCACCTGACTGACTTCAAGAATGCTATGGCTGTCCGTAACCCGGATGATAATCTCCTCTGTAAAGCCTTCCCTAGCAGCCTGACTGGAGCGGCTGCAAGATGGTTCCGTAATCTACCCGCGGGGTCGATCAGGTGTATGGCTGATCTCAGGTCAGTTTTCATTGACCAGTATATTATTAACAAGAAGAAGAAAGCAGGCGCAGATTCACTTTTCGCCATGAGAATGAAGTCGGCGGAACCCCTTAAAGATTTTATTCAACGGTTTACCGATGAAGTCTCTAATATCGATAAAATCGAGGACTGTACTTGCATAGCGGCCTTCAAGAATGCCATACCCAAGAGTTCTAAGCTCTACGAATCTCTTGCCCTTGACTGTCCAATCAAGATGGACGAGCTGATAGTCCGTGCCTCTAAGTACGGGAGGATGGAAGAAGATATTGCAGCAACGACGAGACCCAGATCACGAGGGGTAGATGCTGTGGAATGGGGAAGCAAACCCTCCTCGAAGAGAGGGAAGAGACCAAAGTATGAATCATCTTCCAGCGACGAGGAACCACGGAGACGCACACGATAGGAAAAAGTGGTGTACGTTGAACGACGGGGAGAACCAAACCGACTCTCGTTGGGAGTCCGCCAAGATGTAGACTCATCGAGGAGAACGGATCTACGTTCCAACTTCCAACGGCGGGACGACCGTGCCTATCAGAGACGAGAGGAACCCAGGCATTACAAGGAGAAGGAGAGTCAAGCAACAGAAAGACGTCAATTTGCATCTCGCGGTGGTCAAGTCAACTTCTCAGCAAGCCCGGCGACGATTATGAAGACGATGGAAGACAAACCCTACTTCGAATGGCCAGCACGGACCGTTCGTGATGTCACCTCGGGACCCAGGGCGCATGAATATTGTCAGTACCACAAGTGCCACGGGCACCTTACAAATCGTTGTCGCATTCTGAGAGAATATCTGGAAAGATTAGTCCGTGAAGGCTATCTGGGAGAGTATGTGGACTCTGGAAAAGAAGAAGGGCATATTACGGATCCATCCATTCGATCTCACGAGGGAGAGCCATCTGGTCATATGGGCCGAGACGGAGAAGCTCCGAAGGGAGTCATAAATGTCATCCATCGCGCTCGAGTACCGGAGGTAGATATCGAGCAGCAGTACCGAGCGAAGGCAAGGAAGTTATCACACGTGGCAAAAGTTTGTCAAGTGCGATCGACGACGAAGGAAGTCGAGCAGGCCCTATCGTTCACTGATCAGGACATGACAACTATGGTTAGGCCTCACTACGATGCTCTTGTCTTGACTATGCGAATTGGCGATTTCGACATCAGGCGAGTGCTCGTTGACCCTGGAAGTGGGGCAGATATCCTGTATCTCCATGCTTTCGCAAAGATGGGGTTGGACCCGACGGTTCTCGTCCCTGCACAGACCCCCTTGATAGGATTCGAAGGAAGCTCGATGCAACCCGTAGGAGAAGTCGTCCTACCGGTCAAAGCTGGACCTATCATCCTGTCCACCCGGTTCTCCATTATCGACGCACCGTCCCCATACAATGCCATCTTGGGGCGATGGTGGACTCACGAAATAAGAGCTGTTCCGTCTTCCTATTATCAGGTACTGAAATTCCCCACTCCGGACGGACCAAGTTAAATACGAGGAGACCAGCTGGCATCGCAGAAGTGTGATTATGCCTCACCCGACCCGCTCAAATAGCAATTACAGGTCGGGTCCGTGGAAGAGGAGAACCCGGGTGAATCGTTGACGAACCACTCTGTTGAACCCACAAAGCTTGTCAACCTGGGGATGGAGAACGAGCCGAGGACGCTACAAATCGGGACTTGTTTGAAAACGGACGAAGAGCAGGAGTTGATAAATTTTCTGAGGAAGAATCTTGATGTTTTCGCTTGGTCACACGAGGACATGACGGGTATCCGTCCTGAAATCATCTGTCACCATCTCAACGTTGATCCCGTAGTCAATCCTGTTAAACAGAAGCCTCGTAGACTTGCTCCAGCGTACCATGAGGCCGTCAATGAAGAGATCGATAAGTTAATTCGGCACGAGTTCATTCGTGAGGTCCAATATCCGGAGTGGATAGCCAATGTAGTAGTTGTTCCAAAGAAGAGCGGGAAAGTCAGAGTCTGTATTGATTTCACTAATGTTAATAAAGCCTGTCTGAAAGACTTCTTCCCAGTTCCTAGAATCGATAGACTTATCACTGCAACCGCGGGTCACGAGATGTTGAGCTTTATGGACGGGTATTCGGGTTACAATCAAATCCTCTTAGCGGAAGACGATCAAGAGAAGACGGCCTTCATAACGGAGCGTGGCCTGTTCTGTTACCGGGTCATGCCCTTTGGCCTGAAGAATGCCGGGGCCACTTATCAACGATTGATGAATCTGATGTTTGGACCCTTGCTTGGTAAATCGGTGGAGGTGTACATTGACGATATCGTTGTGAAAAGTCGAACTCGGGTCTCTCTTGTAGCCGACTTGGCGGAGCCGTTCTCTATTTTACGCACTTTCAATCTGAAGTTAAATCCTGAGAAATGTACATTCGGCGTCGCCTCGGGCAAATTCCTTGGTTATCTCGTCAGTCAACGGGGCATCGAAGTAAATCCCACGCAAATCCGTGCTCTGATAGATATGCCGGAACCGAAGACAAGGAAAGAAGTTCAAAAACTAACAGGACGTATCGCTGCTCTCAACCGGTTTATATCAAAGTCTTCTGACCGTTGTAGACCTCTGTTCGAGTTGTTGAGGAAGGATTCCGTCTTCAGATGGACAGAAGAGTGTTTCCAATCTTTCGCCGCCTTGAAGACGTATCTAGGCTCCGCTCCGATCCTCTCCGTACCTGAACCTGGAGAAGTGTTGTACCTCTATCTCTCCGTTTCGGAACGAGCCATTGGCTCTGTGCTGCTCAGAAGTCACAACGGCGTAGAGAAGCCTGTTTATTTCGTCAGCAAAACTTTCCACAAGGCAGAATCCAACTATAGCAGAATGGAGAAGGTATGCCTGGCTCTTGTCTTTTCTGCTGAGAAGTTACGTCCTTATTTTCAGGCACATACCATCGTCGTCATCACCACGTACCCTTTGAAAACTGTGTTGGGGCGACCTGAAACCGCGGGACGTATGTCGAAGTGGGCAGTGGCGCTCAGCGAGTTCGATATCCAATATCAGGCCCGAACCGCAGAGAAGGGGCAAGCCGTTGCAAGCTTCCTAGCCGATTTCCCCGTGGAGGAGGCCGAAACTTCAGTAGAGCCCGCCGTCACGAGCTCCCAGACGATGCGGAGGAGGATCCCGTTGTGGAAGACGAGGCAGGAGACGGAACCAAACTGACGGCGTGGTGCGATTGGGTCTTGTACGTGGATGGGTCGTCTAATGTCAGCGGTTCGGGACTTGGTGCTGTTCTTGTCAGCCCCGATCATGTTAAAGTACAAAAGTTGACGCGTCTTGGTTATGCTGCTTCCAATAATGAAGCTGAATATGAAGCGTTAATACTTGGGTTGCAAAGTGCCCGAGAGTTGAGAATTTCTAAACTCCGAGTGTTCTGTGATTCACAGCTCGTGGTGAACCAAGTCAACGGTACCTATGAATGTCGAGATGAGCGGATGAGACGCTACGCTGCACTTTTACAAGAACAACGAAAGGCCTTTGATGTCATCGAGATTAAACATGTCCGAAGGGACGATAACAGGCATGCTGATGCATTGGCCTACCTCGCCTCGATGATGCAAACTGATGAACCCAAGACAATTCTCATGGAGTATAAGGAATACCCCTCTATTGAGCTGCAAACGCAACGCACGGTGTTATCTGTAAATCAAGTGCCGAGCTGGATGACGGGCATAATAACTTATTTGAAGAATGGAATTCTCCCCTCTGACACAAAGGAAGCAAGACGAATACAATATGAAGCTCCCTGTTATACCCTTGTGGATGGGGAACTGTACCGTAAATCCTTTGGAGGACCCCTTGTGAGATGCGTGCATCCTGAAGACGTAGAGAGGATTTTAGCCGAGCTCCACGAGGGGATTTGCGGCATCCATTCGAGAGGACGGACTATCGCTCATCGTGCTCTGGGGCAAGGATATTTTTGGCCATACATGCAAGCCGACGCACAGAAATACGTACAAAAATGCAGTCAGTGTCAGCGTAATGCAAAATTAATTCATGCCCCCACTCAGGAACTCAACATCGTATCTCAACCTTGGCCATTCGCTCGTTGGGGACTTGATATCGTAGGACCATTTCCTAAAGCTCCCGGTAATCTAATTTTTCTGCTGGTGGCCACGGATTACTTCTCCCGGTGGATCGAGGCTGTTCCACTAGCGCGTATTAGAGAACAAGAAGTGAAGAAGTTCTTGTGGGAACATATTATCTGTAGATTCGGCATTCCGCAGTCCATCATTTCTGATAACGGGAAGCAGTTCACAGGAAAACTCATCGCCGACTTTTGCCGAGAGTTGAAAATCAAGCACATCTTC
This sequence comes from Tetracentron sinense, assembly GCA_015143295.1. Lineage (NCBI taxonomy): Eukaryota > Viridiplantae > Streptophyta > Magnoliopsida > Trochodendrales > Trochodendraceae > Tetracentron > Tetracentron sinense. The sequence goes on from JABCRI010001308.1 coordinate 24,451, forward strand.
TCTTCTCCTTATTATCCTCAGGGGAATGGCCTTACCGAAGCAGCTAACAAGAACATTTTGAATGCCCTCAAGAGAAGACTGGAAGATTCCAAGGGAAAGTGGACCAGCGAATTACATAATGCGTTGTGGGGATACAGGACAACACCGCAGAACCCTACGAACGAGACCCCGTTCTCTTTGGCATACGGGGCGGAAGCTGTTATTCCCACCGAAGTCTGCCTGCCAATAACACGTTCCCGAAAGAAGCACGGAGAGGAAGATAAAAACGTCGAATTAATGGCTATTCATTTAGACTTGCTGGAAGAAAAGCGGGAAGATGCCAGCATTCAGATGAAACGGTATCAGCAACAATTACGAAAGGCATACAACAAAAAAGTACGGAAAAAGATTCTCCAAGTCGGAGATCTCGTTCTTCGAAAAGTCTTCCAAAATACACGAGAAGTCAATAGCAGAAAGCTGGGTCCCAACTGGGAATGGCCATACATCATGGACCGTGTCGGGAGTCCCGGGGTGTACTACCTTAAAGACCTACAAGGTGATGTAATTCAAAAGTCGTGGAACATTATGAATTTAAAACAATTTTTCCAATAAAGTTGTGCGTTATGAACATTTGATATGAGCATGTGATCAATCGTTTATTTACATATTCAGTACTTGGTAAAATGTTCTAGATGTATTACCACGACGGGTGCATTTCACTCGCACAGGGTACTCACCACGGGACACAGGTGGCTCATACAAAGGAATTGTCATCTGAGCATCTTGACGGCTTATACTAATGGAATGTCCTCTGAGCATGGTGTCCCACCACGAGTTACCACGGTGAGTGCATTTCTCACGAACAGGGTACTCACCACGGGACACAGGTGGCTCATACAAAGGAATTGCCATCTGAGCATCTTGGCGGCTTATACTAATGGAATGTCCTCTAAGCATGGTGTCCCACCACGAGTTACCATAAGTTCGTCTTTATGAAATTGACTTTTTGTCGAATTACGTCCGTAGTGTTAATCCGCGTCTTTGACAACCCGTTATTAGAGTGATGTGGTGAATTATATTCGTTATGAGATTTATATCCAATCACGAGTTAATTATGTGCTATTTGTCTTATTTGAACGAGATGACTATTCCGGATCAATCGGTTGCCACACAATGATCACAAAAGGAGATATATATATAAAATTTTTACTGATAGGAAACGAACATGAGTACAGCCGATACAAAATATGAAAAGAAAGGGATATGAAGGAGGAATGATCAGTCTTCGCCAACGTCAACGACCACGACAGCGTCATCATGAACGATCGGAACGTTGTCGGCAGCAACAGCGGGATCGACAGAAGCGGCTTCAACTGGAGCCTCGGGGAGAACGGGAGATGGTCCAATAGATGACGGGGGTTGCCCCCCTCCTTGTACCTCGGGCTCTTCACCGAGCGAGACCTCCATGCCCACAGCCTCAGAGCGAGTGGCCTCGTCCTTCGATTGCTGGGGAGACTCTACCAGTCGTCCTGATTCTCGGAGCTCGTTCATCAGTTCTCTCTCCGTCTCGACCCGATCTTCGGCTATCAGCCGTTCTATCTCCGTCTGGAAGTGGGCTCGAAGAGACTCCGTTAAAGCCTCCTTGGCGGCTTCAACCTCCTTGTCCCTCACGGCCGCGACCTCCTCAAGCTGTTCGGCCAATGCTGCCTTCTCGGCTTCAGTCGCCTCTAGCCGTTGACGGAGAGTATTCACGATCTCGTCCATCTCGCTGATCCGAAGGACGGACCTCTCGGCCTGTTCCACCGCCGCCTTCTCTCCTTCCATTGCCTTACGGGCTTCGTCCCGAGCTTTGTCCCGTTGTTTCACGGCCGTGGCAATCGTGCCTTTAGCAGACCGCAAGTCAGCTTTAACGGACATCAGCTCGTGGTTCAGCCGTTTCACGTCCTCGGCCCCCCTCCTCTCCAGGTCAAGGACTTTGTCCCTCAGCCCATTGGAAGTACGCCTGTTTTCGGCTGTGACCTCGTACATCCCGGCGAGCATGTTGCCCAGCTAAAAAAAGAAGAGAAAGAAAGATGGTAAAAAAAAAAAAAAAAACGTACCGTGGCAACAGCTCGACTCGCGGCACTGAACATCCCCATCCAGTGCAAGTCCCTTGTTGCGGCTATATCTGCTGGGAGCCTCATCGCCAACATCATCGATGTGGCAATGGAATCGTGCTCCATCGCCGAATGGACGACGGTAGGACGAGTGTACCCTCTGGGGAAGACCGGATTCCACAGCTCAGCGGGGCCCCCCATGGTGATCCTCTCTCGAGGAGGGGCAGAAGAAGAAGCCACGTTTGCGGCTGGTGAGGAAGTAGAGGCCGGGACAATCGCAGGGGCAGCCGTATCTGCCACAGTAGACGGAGCAGCTACGACGTCCACGGGAAGGCCGGTGCTAACAATTAGAGGCTCCTCCGCAGGGGCATCACTCCCCTCGCCAATTGTTGCAGCCTGAGTAGATGACACCCCGGCGGATTCCCGTTCTCGAACCCGTTGATCGTGCTCCGCTTCTCGCCGAGCTTTCTTCACCTTCAGAGCTTTGAGAGCTTCTACTCTCTCTCTTTTCTCCGCCTTCTTATCCGCCGAGGATAAACGGGAAGGACGAGAAGGGCGGGGAGGACGAGTCAACGTTGGAGCCTGTGAAGATCGCGGTGGAAGTTAGTCAGCCATGTCTTCCTCCTCGTCAAGGATAGCTGCCGGTCCGAGCGGTCTCTGTGACGGTGGACGAGCTGGTCGACGAGACTTTTTAGGTAAGGTCCTTGCTTCTACAGTGGACCCTGTCTCTCGAGCAGAGGACGGCTTCCAGGTGACGTAAGCGTCCCCCTTATCGCTGCGAACCTTCCAAAGCGCGTACTCTTCTTCCGCGGAAAGATCAGAGAAGCGTGGTCTAGAAGCCTCTGCAGAAAGAACGAAACATTATTAGCCGTGTAACAAGAGTACGTTTTCAGAACAGACAACGGAGAACGATTGAAAAGTAACAGACCTGAAGTAAATTCGTGGGGAACAGGACGGGCAGTCTCTGCCCTCCAAGCACCGGAGACCACGAAAGGCATCTCCTTCCAGTCCCGTTCCACATCAGGGAGGTGTGAGATGATATCGGGGATCCTGGATTTTTGCCTCCAGGTGAAGTACGTCTTCTTTCCCTCCTCAACAACCCCGGGACACTTCATGACGCGACGGAAGTGGAAGACGTGCCTGGCCTCTACATTGTACCCGTCTCTGTTGAACTTGTCCATCAGAGACATGTATTTGTAGAACTTCAGGTGCATTTACCCCGGGGTAACTTGGAGGACGGACAGGACGGAGTCCGTGATGGGAGATAAAGGGAATCGAAGTCCAACCTCGAACTGGGCGAGGTAGACGATAGTACAGGAAGAACGGTGGTTTGGAATAACGTCTTCTTCCTCAAAATGGATGTGGACATGAGGGGGAATTTGGAAAAGGGCTCTGTAATGGTCAAGTGCATATCTGACGACTGGTTTGGTTTTGGGATTGGAAACATTGGCAATAACACCGTGAGGGGCACTGCCTGAACAACTGGCCTCATCGGCACTGTCTATCCTAACTACTTCGGCAGACATGGTGGCAAATAAGAAGAAAAAGAAAAAATACAGGGAAAACGACCACAGAACAAAAGGAAAAGAGAAAGATCTTACCGAAAACTGTATTTAGGAAGCAAGGGGCACAGCCGGAGAAGAGAGAAGAACAGAACAGCAGATCGTCGGTGAGAAGAAATTCCGGCAGAGTAGCAGAATGCAAGAATTCAAACGAAGAAGATGAAGTACCAGGCCTTCGGTACTTATAGACCGGTCCATAACTCTAAGGACGATAATGACCTCGATCTGTACCATACGCGTGTCCACGCATGCAGACAACGTGAAGGACAGGATGGTCTTCTGACCGAGTTAAATAACCGTCGGGAAAAACGAAGCGTCCGGAAGATAATGATGACAGCCTGCCAAGCATTGATGAGGTATGACGTTTCGGCACGCGCAGTACAGCTGGCACGACGCTACGTCTTCGCGTACAGAGTATGTGACCTATCATCATTCTGAGGTTAGCAGTATCTTCTCATCCGTCGTTTCGCTATATTTATGACACTCTGAACCACGTTCAAAGTATCATAAAGGGGCAATTTGTAATGGGTAAATTTCGTAAAAACCTAAGTATGGTAGTAACGAGCTCGTCCTCGGTGTGGTGTTATCGTTTGAGCTCATTTCCGTCGTCTCTTCGACGACGGGCCCGTTGTCGTATGGACGACGAGAACGTGGTCTCACGGACGACGATCACGTCCTCATTCTGACGACGGACCCGTGGTCTCACGGACGACGATCACGTCCTCATTCTGACGACGTACCCGTCGTCTTATTGTCAACGATCCCGTATCCCAACACGTATGAGATCCGGCGCTACTGCCCAGTCGCCTGGGACCGATCTTACCTCTACGATGGTAGGTGGGAAACACTGTCTTGACATTAAATGCAGCATTAAATGCCATTTAATGCTAGTCACCTCGGACGAGTTCCTACTCTATGTCTGCTCTCTTTTGTATGCAGATACGCGTGCAGTACGAATGACCGAGAGATCTATCTACAATGATTACTGAATTACACATCAGAGATTTGAGGTGTGCATGGACATCCATGGGTGCCCATGGCCATGGCAGGGGTGGCCTATTAAACCTGTGAAAAATAGTGTGAAAAGGAGGGAATCTGGGAGAGCTAAGACCTTTAAACTCTCTGTATTTTCTTACTGTTCATCATCTTCTACACCTACTGACTTTATCATCGGAGTACAGGTCATGGTATCACACCCTCCACTCCAACCTTCTACCGATAAACCAGAACTTGAGAGGAGCTGCTGCTGACGCGTGTCCTTTCGGTAATTTCCCCTCACAGCCTTCCTACGCATCATGCAAAGAGCGATGCCCCACTGTAAGCACTCAAGCATCTGCCTGAGAAAATCTGATGCCAAGTAGAAGTAAAACAGAGTCACAGTCTCATAGACACCATAGCGCATGGTAGTAAAACATTTTAACGAAGGGGCGTGGCGGCCAACAAAATAGATGACTTTATTTTTTCTCTTGAGCTCCTAGTGCGAGTCGAGCCTACTTTTGAAAGACCCTTTTACTTGAGGGTTGGGCCCGATAAGCACCTAACTCGGCCCAACTCAGTTCTCCACTTTATATGTCATACGGTACACGGTATTATATTTCATATGTTACATATAATTTAATAGATTATGACTTATAATAACCTAAATCCTAGGCTTATTTATATGTGTAACCGACTACCATTGTACTATATCACTTATTATTTAAATCTAGAAGAGGCTATTGAATGTGTATATTGGAAGTGTATTATTTTTTTATAATCTTTTTTTTTAATCGCAAAAATATGGTGGCAATAATTTTTTGTTGATAAGTTGTAGTTGTAAGAATCTAAAAATCTAACGATAATAATGGGGATGCGTAATGGTAATTTCACCGGCCGTTCGCTTTAAATTGAAGCTAACCCTTATATAGTAAAAGTGTGTCTGAGAGTAACAATCCTTACTAAAACATGATATATTTTTTTTTGATGGGTTCTTGGTCCTGACGTTTAAGGGTAGGTTTGGACCTAGCTATTTCAGGCCATTTGAGGACCAGTACTGGGCTAGGGCCTCACCCCGGCCAGGCCAGGTAAGCCCTATGCCCTGGGCTCTTGACTGCGCACACCCCTTCCCCTATTAATGTGTGTGTTAGTTATTTCAACGGACTCGCCTGACGTACGGTAGCATAACTCGTCTCAAGTTAGCACCTGGCGTACGGTAGTGTATCTCGTCTCGAGTTAAGGGAGCGAGCTCCATAGCAGTGGAAAGAAGAGGAAACAATCCTATATTCTCTTTCGGCTTTTCTCTCTATCTCTGCAACCATCATCTTCAAAACCCTAGAATCTAGGGTTTTGAGTTTTAAGCGATCGTGAGTTGGTAGATCTAGTTCTCGCAGGAATGGCGAACAACAATAACATCAAAGAACCGAGCACTGCCCCTCAGCCCGATCGATGGTATAACCTAACCCTAGGTCCCTCCTTTAAAGATCATTCCTCCACCAAGTTCTGCACTTTACGATGTAAGTACAACAAAGAAACCCTAATCGTCTATTATTTCCTGTTCTCAATTCACGCTCTAGGGTTATATACGATTATTCAAAAAAAAAAAAAAAGGACGAATTTTATGTTATTCTCAATCATGTTACGGTGTTTCACAAAAAAGAAAAAAGGGAATTTTTATTTTTATTTTTTAACATTGTCGCAGATGAATTTAAACCCGCATCAATTGATAAGAATCAACCTGGATCACTTCACAAGAACAAGGACAATCGGGTTACTGTAGAATTTCATAACAATCAACCTGGAAAACCTAAAGTAACATTTGAGGGCAGTAGCGAAGATTACAAGGACAATGACGGAGTGCTGTTCTTTGATGGCGAGACCTTCCGTTTAGAGCGGCTTCACCGGGCAGTGAAGCGGTTGCGGCATGTTCGGCGACCTGGAGAGTCTGCAGCTGTGGCATCCGTGGCTGCGGCCACTTCAGGGGGACCAGCTGTGGAGACTCGATCACCACCAGTTGGAAAAGCAGCAAAATCACTGCTTTTGAGTAAAAGCGTAGTTCATTCAGTGCCGGTGAGTTTTAGATTTAAAGAAATTATTTTGATTTTCGGTCTGAAATTTGATTGGTTAAACAAAACTGAAGAAAAAAAATAGAAAGATCTTTTATTATTTCCGAATTGTTTACAGAAATCCTTTATATAACTTTTATTATAAGTTCTTAAATTGAAAATTTACTGAATTTAACATCTTTTGCTTGGTTTTTGTTGGAAATGAGATTGGAGAAAAGAATGGCCAATTAAGATCCTGAAGATGGGATTTGCAGAATATTTGTTTAGCATTGTGAAACGGGTTACAATCTTAGTCACCTATCTTACCATGTAACTTCCATTTTGTTGGGAATGCTTTTGCTCTAGATGTTGAATGACCTTCTTCTTGGTCTCAGTTACATGGGCTGTAGCCAAGTGTCATTGCCGATGACATGACTTTACAAATGGCCTTAATTAGAACAAAATCATTCCTTCTTGTCTTTGTCATATGTTGTCTTAGCAAAGACTCTACTCCAGGCAGGCACACATTTATGATATATGTGTGGGGTGGAATACAAAAATGCCACATATCGGTTGAGGAAGTAAAGTTATAGTGAAAAAAACTCAATCCAAAGGAATAACTCGAACTGAGTTACAAAGGAACCACTTTGTTGCTTTTGATGGTGCAGAAACCAAAGGGGAAAGAAGGGAGTGTAGAGATAACATGAGGGATTACCCAGAGGTCGATTGGAGATGATGTGAGGGAGTATGGACACTGAGTGATGCAAGCTGTGGGAGAGTAACTCTAAGTATGACTTGGGTCCTTTAATTCTCAATTTCCTCACTACCACCATGTCGTTGATTGAATTATGAAGGAAGAAATGGAATTGAGAGCCGTCCATTTGTTGGTAGTCTTTTCCATTAACACATAGCTTACCACTTCGTTGTTGTTGTAGCAGAAGCCCAGTGTTCCACTATTCCCTGAGGACGAAGGTGTAGATGTGTGACATGAAGAAGCATTCTTTATCCAGATAGTCTGTCATTGAAAGTCCCCTCACCAGAAGCAATCTCGATAATCTCCAAGCCCTCGGGCATTGCAAAGGGCTTGAAAACCTGACTATGAAGGCAGGATCTAGGTTTACACTTTCTCTTTGATGTAATCTGGATAAATTGTTACATATCCTCACTTAGGCTCCCTTGGGTCAAGGCGAAGCTCAAAGACATCCTTCCAAAATCTGTCGTTAGCCCGATTAATCTTAAAGTTGGACACCGTCACACTCGAAACAATGGAAGATTAGTGTTACATGTGCTTGTTTGTGTAGGATTCTATACATTATTTTTTACTGCATTGTCTGGTTGCGAGAGATGTTTAGTCTTATTTCCTTTCACATGTTTGCGTCCCTTAGATCTTTCCTCAATCATTTCGGAGCTTCTTATCCAGTTTTCTTTTTGTGACATTTTTTTCGCCTGTGGGCGTGATTTGGCATTTCCTTCCGGGGGTGATAGCGTGGACCCTTTGGAAGGAGGGGAATATGAGAATATTTGAGGACACTTCCTAGACCATTCCTCGGATCCAATGCGAGTTCGCTATTTAGTTTTGGGGTGGTGTTCTGTAGGGGGTACTAGAGGGGACCCTTGGGAGGATACATTTCAGCCTTAATCTTGTCATGTAACTAGGGGTGTATTAGCTGTTTTGCTTTATATGGTTAACTCATTGTGAACCTCCCATGTACTTTTCTTTCCCTATACTTATGAATATATCTTTAGCGATAAAAAAGCAATTTGAGAGAGATGGAGGACATAGAGCAAAGTTCTTAGGGAAGGCAACTGGTTTCGTAAAAAGAGCATGGCATTTGCTAGGTTCCCTTTTATAGGTTTTAAGGGCTGTGTTTCTTATGGATTTTTGCGGTTGATCTAGCCTAAGTCCTCTAAACTGAACCATTCAAATAGCTCTTATCTCCGAAAAATGGGAGAATTAGAGAAAGATGGGAGGAATGAAGTCTGTGATTTAGAGGAGAGGAAGAAGAATAGAAGAACACCCCACTGATAGTGACAAATTTCTGGGTTGAGCATGAGCTGGGAAATCTCAATTTCTTAGTATATATCCTTTCATAGAATTTTCATTTTTTCGTCCTTGCCTTAACAAATAAAGATCACTCCTGTTTATAGTAAATTATGATATATGTCAGCTCAATAGAGTTAGTTAGAATCCTCGGCTACTAAAAATTTGTCATGTTAGTTGCAAGTTGCAACTATGCCATTATGACCTCACGCCTTAGTGAGAATGTTCTTCAGCCTTTAAGTTATTAATGAGATACCAATGTGATCTCATTGATAACAAATTCTTATTATACCCTTCAAACAACAAAATCAAAATCACCCCCTTAATAATAATAATAATAATAATAATATTCATAGGACTCTCCCAAGGCGGGTCATACGCCTTGGGAAAGTATGTCCATTGACTAAGTTTAATATACAAAGATTCCTTCATTGCCTTGGAAAATGCGTCCAAGGGTTACAAAATAATATATATATATATATATATATATATATATATATATATATATATATCTCTGTGTGTGTGTGTGTGTGTGTGTATGTGTGTTGTGTACAATCCAAGTTTTAACTAACGACGCCTTGGGGAACTACTAAGGACTTCCCAAAATATATTGCCTAGGGATCTGCCAAGACTTACCCATAAACGCCTTGCTGAGACACAAAGGACTTCCCATTTACTACCTGGGAATCTGCTACGAGGATTTGCCTATAAACGCCTTGTTGAGACTACAAGGACTCTTCATATATTTTTGGGGATCTGTCTAGGCTTACCCATAAAATGTCTTGCTGAGACTCCAATGACTTTCCATATATTGCCTGATCTGCCAGGATTTACTTATAAAATGCCTTGCTGAGACACCAAGGACTTCTCATATATTGCTTGGGGATCTGTCAGGATTTACCCATAAAACGCCTTGCTAAGACACCAAGGATTTTCCATATATTGCCTGGGGATCTGCCAAGACTTGCACATAAAATGCCTTTGAATATATCCATGACTTTAGCATCAAAGTGAGGTATGAGAATATAATTTTATATAGCCAACTAGTAATCATAGGTGGCAAACCTATATGTTATAAATGAGTAATATAACGACGCGTGGCAATATAATTTTCATGTATCAACAAGGTGTAAGGAATCCATTTAGACACTCTGCTTTGGACAATCTCCCCCATGCACCTTTAATGCTGAAATCGGACGACACTCCTTCAACTGTCTCTTCAACCACCATTGAGTGTCAATATGACACGTGGAATCGATGTGCGGCGTTACACATCTTGTTTTTCGAACTAATCCACCTTGGATGCCAACGTGGATTGGGAACCATCACTTGTTCGACGATCCCATAATGGGATCCCATAATGGGATGTCAACCGTCACCTGTGCAAAAAGGTCGGAAGAAGGTATTCTTTACGTCTTCCTCTAATTCTTTGTGCCTAATGAGAATGTGCATCATGAAGCATCCCACCGAGCAAGGGGCAAAATGTAGATACATTATTTCAACAAGATTGCCACGTGACCAAGTTAGAAGGTTAGTGTGCACTTCAAGGGCGTATTCTTCACTCCCTTGAAGTTCCATAGGTAGCACATTTCATGTGGTCAAGTCAAGAAATTATGTATAATTCAATGTAAAAGCGTTCATATACACTCTCAAAAGTCCTCAAAAGAGGTGCCCATCTTTGTGATTAATTCAGGTCACCAGTGATCCACAAGTAGTGTCTTTCTTGTGACTAAATCCAATGGTTATAGGTAATTCATAAAGGTGTGCTTTTGCCTCTCGAGGTCCTCATAATTATTCACTCCTCATTTGGCAAGTTCTGAGGTTAAAAGATATACTTCTTGCCCTGGCAATTAGTACGCCCTGAGGGAGTGTTCAACGAGAAGCCAATTTTAGGGTGGGTCAGAGAGGTTATAGTTTTGTGGGCATTTAGGTAATTTACTAACTAAAATCAACGGCCATGCTTAGGGGGGCTGGGAACTTGAGTCATCCCAGAAGGGCCGAGGCAGCGCCCTCAAATTCCACCTCGTCCTTGGCAAACTTAAATGGGATAACGATAGTTAATCTCCCTAGGAATGAGGTTATGGAGAAGGGAGGTCTGCTTACCATAGCAAGGTATGTGATGACCGTCTCTGATGTGATGCACGCCTTTGCGTTGGATCAAATTTATCTGGTGGTAGGTGGCCTACTAGTCCTTCCTTAATTGAGAAGAGACCCTTGTCAGAACCTAACCAATTGATAGGGATGTCTCTAACCACTCTCTAACTGCTTCGAGGAAGATTGTCACTTATCACAACACACATTAACCTTTACCCTTCTAAAGGAATTCTATAACTAAGGGTCTCCCCTCTGAAGAAGGGATTCAACCTTCACGTCCTTGATTGAGATTGAGCCAATCCTTGACTCTCAGTCCTAGAACTCGTACTCAGAGTTTCTTAGTTCAGGGCTCTTAACTCTCCCACAACTTGAATCACTCAATGTTCACCCTCACATTATCTCAATTTGACCTCTGGGTAATCTCTCCTTTAATCTCCATCCTCCCTTCTCTTCCTTTTGTTTTTGCACCATCGAAAGCAATAAGACATGCCTTTGTAATTCAGTTCTAATTGTTACTTGGGATTGGATCTTTCTCACCAGAAATCTACATTCTCAACGACAAATGGCATTTATGTACCCCTAATAGCCTAGACATTGTCTAGACGCTTTGACTACACTGCACGGTTCTAATACCCTATAATTATTAGGCATGTTTACGCCATTCAAAATAGTCCATCGATTGGTGCACTATAGAGATGGGATCCTAGAATGAGTATCACATCCCAATCCTCTCTCCCTAGCATGGTTTTAAAAAACGCCGAAACCGTTACGTAACGGTCGTTACGTAACGGTTTCGGCGGTACCCATTACCCGAAACCGTTACGCTACATACTGCTGCATGTACAGCTTGCGTAACGGCCGTTACCGTTACGTAACGCCCGTTACGCCCGTTATGTTAAGAGAATATGCTTTACAGCTTTTGGCTTTTGCAGTTTTTTGTTTTTTCTTACTTTGTTTTTTCACTCTGCAGCAGCTTTGTAGGTGTTTTGGATCTTTTGGTCTTCATTTCAAACTTCAAAGTTTCAAACTTCAAAGTGTCATCATTGATCATACACATGCAGAGTTACAGACTTACACTCAAATTTCTTATATTATAAATTAAACCCTCTCGGCCTCTCACGACTCACTCAATCCTTCATAGTTCGAGTGTTCGACACTTCGACTTCATTCCCTCTCGGCCTCTCACGAGTCACGAGTCACGACTCACTCAATCTTTCATAGTCATTTGGTCTTGGCTACCATTTTCTCAATTTCTCGTATTCGCCTATTTGGTATTCCTCTTTTTTTTTTTTTTTTTTTGAAACACCAAATGTTAGTATTAGTAATTATTAAATATTAGTATTTTTTTCGGAATATTATGAATTGTTAGAAAATGTTAGTATTTTTTTGGGAATATTATTAAATGTTAATGTTAGTACTTAGGCTTAGCAAATGTGTATGAGTTATGACTGTATCTGTATATATCATTGTATATTTGTATCTCCCTATCAGTATCTGGAGTCTCGAAACTCTCGACCCATCTAATTTCATTATTTTTACATTTTAAGCTTCATATTGGCTTTAGAAGTATGTTTTTACTCATTTATTGCATTTTTATTATTTTTTTCTATTTATTGGAATTTTTTTGATTTTTTTAATGCAAAAAAAGGGGGAAAATAGCGTAACGGCTGTTACGGTACCGTAACGGTTTTGGCCGATACCGTTACGGTGGCCAAAACCGTTTTTTCGAACCTTGCTCCCTAGACCTACACCAGACCATGTTCCATTTTTTTTTGTTTTTAACATGTTTTAAGGGAGGACCCACTTCATTCTGATTTGAAAACATCTGACTTGAGGAGGATGTAAGATTCAAGTTATTTGTAGCTGAACTGTGAAAATCAGTATGTGGTTGGGGATCAACGAGTACTATATTTGGTCTTAAGCTAAAAGCACTCAAAGTTAGATTCAAGGAATGAAATAGGGAAGTGTTTGGTAATGTTCAAGCTAACAAAGGTAGACTACTCAAGGGAATTGAGGAGATTGATGCTAGTGAGGAAGTACACGACCTCTAACACTAAAGGAAATTAGTGATAAGGAGATTTTGATGTAGGATTACTTGGAAGTGTTGAGGGCGAAGGAGATTTGTTGGAAGCAGAAGTCGCTAATCAGATGGCTTAAAGAGGGGGACCAAAGAGAGGAGGTGGTCTGAATTTGAAGTCATTAGTTCAGGTGAACAATGATCTATTAAGGAAATGAGTTTGGAGATTTGGGGAGGAAAGGGAGAGTTTGTGGCGAATTGTGATAGTATCCAAATATGGGGAATCTTCTATGTGGGTTTTAAGGGAGGTCAAATGTTCTTATGGTTTGGGGTTATGGAAAAGGTATCATAGTTGTGGCAAGTTTAATTTTGCCTAATGTCAAGTTCCAGGTTGGTAGAAGATCATAGGTTAGGTTTTGGAAAGATTTGTGGTGTGGACTTGCGAAACTTAAAAATGACTTCGACAACAATTTCTTTCTAGATCTTGATAAGGACGCACTAGTAGCATACTATTATGAATTGAGGGTCGGTGAGGTGGTATGGTGTCCAAAAATGATGAGATCTGAATGATAGGGAAATAGGCGACATGAGCCGTCAATTGAAGCATCTTAGAACTATCTCTCCATGTCCTCAAAACAGGGATCATAGGATTTGGTCTACATGATGGTCGATTTTCAGTTAAATCATTGCTACCGTCGTTTGGTATGGCACCTTGATTCTCATTTCCTTATAAGATTGTTTGGAATCCAGACATTCCTTCCAAGGTATCTTTCTTCATATGAATTGCTGCTTTGAATAAAATTCTCACTTGTGACCACTTGAGAAATACATGATGAAGAATGGCTAACCGCTGTTTTTTGTGCATACACGAAGAAGAGATAGTAGATCAATTATTTTTGCATTGTCCTATTATGTATGAAATTTGGGGTTTTTTCCTTTCTAGAGTAGGCATGGATTGGGTCTTTCCTTCTTCCTTCGTAGACTTTTTATCATGAGGTAATTTGGTCGATGCTCTCTGGAGCTATAGCATGATCGATCTGGAAAGAGAGGAACAAGAGAGTGTTGAGGACTCGATATCTCTTCATCCAACAATTGCTCAGGGATAAAACAACTTATTCTGGACAAGAGTTTAATTAGGCAATCAGTTGAGGACGTGGGTGAGGTGATGGGATGTTTTGGTTCCTTTGACTGATTAGTGAGGGCATTGCTAGTGAAAAGGTCATATGTTGCTTATTTAGTATTCTTACTTACAGAGTTTACATGCTTGTAAACTAACATGTAAACTCCTTGTAGTTATTTGTAGTATTGTACTTTAGTTCATTTCTAATATAATATTTGATTACCAATCAAAATAATAATAATAATCCAGAGCCATCATTGTACCAAGTTGGGATAATGAGAGATCATGGAATAATCTCCTAATGGAAGGATAAATCTGAATTCTTATGGGATCACTAAATGTGACCAATAAAATTTTATTTTGAGTCTGCTTGAAAGACAGTAAGAACGGCTTAGGAGAGTTTAACCTATGCGTACAAACTGGACCCATGAATTCAGTGAATTCCAACGTCCTGGCACTAAGCGACTGTTACCTCTCACTTCTAGTTGCTAAAGCTGCGCAGGATCCTCTATGGCATGGCATATATTATGTCCACTAGGAATTGAATGCTTTATTTAGGCATAGATTCATACTAGTTGGGTGTGCACGTGCAAATTTAATACTAAAAACAAGTGAATAAGGTATTTTAAGAAATAAAATTTTGTAAGAAATGATATTATAGAAAATAAACTAATAGGAATGAGTATTACGGAAATGATTACCCTCTTTTATAATATAGAAGATATATAGATCATAGGGGTATTTTGGAAACAATCAATAGGGGCATTATAGGAAATAAAAACTTGTAGAAAGGGTATTTGGGCAAATAAATTAATAGGGATATTTTGGATTAAAACAAATCTAATAAAGGTATTATGGGAAAATTTGTAAGAAAGGGTATTATAGGCAAATAAATTAATAGGGACATTTTGAATAAAACAAATCCAAGAAGGGTATTATGGGAAAACTTGTAAGAAAGGGTATTATGGGGAAAAAAATTAATAGGGATATGTTGGAAAAAAACAAATCAAATAAGTGTATTATGGGAAAAAAATTTGGTTGAACAACTATTTTGTCTTTATTTGATAGTGCTCTTTTATAATAAGTAGTAGAAAGAAATTAATAAGGACATTTTGGATTAAAACAAATCTAATAAGGGTATTATGGGAAAATTTGTAAGAAAGGGTATCATGGACAAATAAATTAATAGGGACATTTTGAATAAAACAAATCTAATAAGGGTATTATGGGAAAACTTGTAAGAAAGGGTATTATGGGAAAAAAAATTAATAGGGATATATTGGAAAAAAAAAAATCAAATAAGGGTATTATGGGAAAAAAACTTGGTTGAACACCTATTTTGTCTTTATTTGATAGTGCTCTTTTATACTAAGTAATAGATACCTGACATTTATACTGGTACACTAGAACTGCAGAAGTGCAGATTCTTCTGTGTGCTTACGCCATAATGACCAACACTATCCTTTCCATATGGGAAACGGATAGTTGTGGTTGCTTTGGTTAGAATCTGTAGTGCATTAGAAATGCTTCTATGCTCTTTGATGATTTGGAAAAAGACCATTTGTTTTGTTTGTTTGATGTCAAAATTCTTTTTATTGTTGTTTGGTACAGGTCGAGGTGGAACGAATTGATATTGGCGAATCAGAGAACCAAGGTTTGTCTTTTTTGCTGATTTCCTTTTGATGTATGCTATTTTGACTTAGCTAAGAAGTTGATGAAATTGATCTTTATTCATTAGGCCAGGGTGTGGTATAGAAAGCATCCTATGTCCTTCTCTTTAGAAGTTGACTTTTAAGTAGCAGAGTGCATAATTCTTTAACAACCTGAGCTGACTTGAGAATGAATGCCCATGCCCAACTAGTAACACATATGAGCTTGAGCTTGCCAGTTTGTATAACAACTAATTTGCTGATATGGCCTTTCCAGATATTCCTTGTGAACCTTCATTTGCCAGGATGTTGTTAGTTTTTATTCCATCTTCCTGTGTTCTTGAGCATATTTTGTGCTCGAGCAGCTATACATTTGGCATTTGAAGGTCATTTGATAGTGAGGTGCTAAAATGTCTACTGACATCTAAAGGGGAAAAAAACCTAGTTGTAAACGTTCTTGATCCCTAATTAAAAATTGCTTTTAAAGCTACTTATTGTGAGAATGCCCAGTGGCTTATAAGATCCCTAGAACGCACCATCTCGCATAAAGTAGTGCTAGTGACTGAGATGAGGTTGCAAACACCATTTCCCGGGGATCGGATTTGGTCTGGCCCTTGCCAGACCAGAACTGTCTGGCCCACTAATAGAGCCCCTTTAACTGCCCTTTAACACTGGTTAAGAAATTTTAACTCTTGAGGTTAATGTTTTTCTAAAACCCAAGGTTAGATGTATGAACCTTAGGGGTGAGTTAGTCTTAGCCACAGTTAATGGATGTTAAAAGGGACACATAGCGGCCTGTAGAGCTTGGGCCAGACAGTTTTAGTCTGGCGAGGGCCAGACCAAATCCCATTCCTCATTTTCCTAGTCCGTCCAATTAAAAATATGCCACCTAGTTGAGTTCACCCTTTGCCTTATTTGAGTGAAAGGTTTGGTTCACTTAAAGACTGTTGGAAACAAAAATTTTACAATCAATGAAACTTGCGGACTATTGCCTTCCTTTTAAGATAAACATTGTAGAACCATCTAACCGTAATTTCATGTCTTTTATTTTGATTATCCTCATTATTAAGTTTATTCTTCGGATATTGACTTTAAACACTAAAAGGGTGTCATTGTCTTTGAAAACTAACTCATAAACCTTGTTAAATCTTACAATGTGATTTGATTCTCAGGAAAAAAAAAAATCAGGGTTCAATTATAATAATTATTCACAAATTGTACAAATGTATGATTCACTTCAAAGTTTAAAATAGTAAATTTCGTACTTGCCTGTGGCCATGGACCAGAATGTTTCCATACAAGTTATTACATCTAATATTAATCTTACAATAAGAACTAGAGAAATCATACGATACATAGAAATCATGGTCCAAGTTTAATCCTTATTCACAAATTGTACAAACGTATGATTCGCCATCAAAATAGTAAATTTTTTTAATTGCCTGTAGGCCTTGACCAGATTTTTTTCATGTAAGTTATTACATCTCATTAATCTTACACTAAGAACTAGAGGAATTATATGATACATAGTTGCTTTTTTACGTCCCTTCTGGATGTATGATATGATTTATTTTCTTGAACAGAACTTGAGAATAATAATATAACAGCTTATTCTTTTGGGTGTTTTTGGTTACAAATGTTAAACCCTGCTAGAATAATTTTAGCCGACATAAAGGCAAACCACATGCCTTTCGGGTTGCCACCAATTTAGAAGAAAGAACTATTTGTGGGAATGTGTTGTTCAAAGGAAGCAAAGCTTCTGGATGTTGAGTGGGCACTCAAACCATCTTAGTACTTGCACTTTCTCCTCAGAAATTATTAGAAAGCCTCATATGTTTGAGTTACTGCCTTCCAAACCTTATCAATTTTCAATTTTTTGTCTGGAAAGTTTATGATGAGTTCATCTCATTAGTTAATTTTGATTGGTATGCTTAGGCATTCCTGGGACGTCTTGTGGGAGAGGCTCACATGCTCTAGACTGCCACCACCTTGTGTTGCTCGTACTATTCGAGTCTGTAGGCTTGTTGTGAACACGCAACATGATAATGGACACGCCGCCTGTTATATCTTAGAACTACTACTATCCATATTTTAAAAAAAAATTTAGTATATGAAGCTTAAAATTATTATCTATTCATTATTTCATATGCTTTAAATCAGTCTTATTTATATTGTTTGATGAATTGCAATACATGATACTTTTTAAAATAATATTCATTTATAAAATGATAATGGTAAACCATTGCTTGTTTAGTTCTTGACAGACTAAAAATGTTTTAGATTAATTATTATAGTTATCTGTTAAAAATTAATATGTTCAATTTGACTTTTGGAATATAAAATTTCAATTATAGATTTAAAAAAAAAATTTAGTCTTGTTTGCAATAATTTTTCTTCATATAAAATTTATCATTTAATCATCATCACCAAATACTGGGGTCGACAACACGATTCTTTCATTCCGTTCTATTAAAAGCCTATAACTTCTTAGTGAAAAAATTAAAATTAAATTGAAAATATTCTCATGTCCTCAAATCCTATTTTTCGGGTTGTTGATTCCGACACCTTGCATCAATGTCAGATTCAGACACTAGCCACCACCAGGTATAAGAGACTTGTAGTATTGGATAAGTGACTTGCCACGTGTAATTCAAAATTTTTTTTTTCCTGTAACATTTCAATATGTACTAATACTTCAGGTGTTCCCAAATGAAAACAGCTGTTCCAAGCCTTTTTTTTGGGTGCACTCTCTCTATTCACTTAGTTCCCAAAGTTGTGAATGAATATTTGAAGAAATAATGAATTATTGGAACACGAGACTCTGAAAACGAGATTAGTCCATTCGCAATCTGCAAGCTAAGCAGTTCTCTCCTGTGAGACTCTTGAAACTGTACTTCAGAGTAAATGTGATGTGTTCTTCCTGTAAAAAAACACTTGGATAGCCAATACACTGAAACTTGATGACTGAACTGTAAGGCTCCATTCGATTATCAAGAAATTGCAAGAAGGGAAAGGGAACAGAAATAATAGAAGACTTCTAAACTTCTTTTTTCTTTTTTTCCTTTATTGCACACCTAAAGGGACTGTGTTTTCTTTTGGTTGTATTTATGCTTTTCATTGTTTTCTTTTTGTGATATATTTGCGGATCACAATCTCCACTTTTTATAATCCAGGTGCAAAACCTACAGGTAGGGAGGTTGCTGATTATTCATCTGCTCCTCGGAAGCCATCAACATATCCCTGGATCCTAAGAATTACGAGTTGGATGAACATCTAGATATGATATTGATGACAACGATGTTGGTGGAACACTAACAAAGAGAATGCTGCTGAACGAGCTGTCAACACTGGAATTGATATCAATGTCCAGCATCAAAATGACACTGATGATGAGATTGATGATGTAGATGTCAGTGACGACGAGACAAATAAGGGACCTAATGCCGCTGAAGCCCTAGAGCTCAGGTGAATGCAGAGGGGAGAGATGAGCAGAGTTCAAGTTCAAGTGGTAGCAGCGGGAGTGGAAGCAGTGGGAGCGGTAGTGGGAGTGGGAGCAGCAGCAGTGACAGCGAAGGCAGTGACGATGACTCAGTCAACTCTATCTGAGAGATGGATGGGGAGTGGGTAACATTAAATATAACGCCACAAACAGGGCACCAAAAGATTCAAAAGATTGACCATAATAACCCTTGGGTCATGAGAAATGCGGTTGGCCCACAATCAATCGGTCCTTCAGGTTGGTCTGCAGATTGGAAGAAGGAACAGGCAAAACCTCTGAAATGCTACTCTTGAGTTGGGCATAATGCCAAAAACATTAGTGGGCGATCATGCAACTTGGTAATTAGGGTGTGTGCAACTTATGTAGAAGTTTACATAGACTGTGACCTTGATTTTCTTGATGATTCAGATGATATAAAGCAGCAGTCATTTAGAAGGATAAATAAGTGAAGAAAATTGATCAGAGCCCAATAACGTTTACCTCCAGCTCAGGTTAGCCTTTAGACTCACACGCTCATCAGTTGTTTGTGCAATTGTATCGTTTGGTTGTAGTGTTGAAAGTATGTAGAGCTAAACCTATGCGTTCTAAAGCACACCAATGGGGCCATGGGGAACTGTAATCCATATTTGTGTTACCCTATGCGCCTTAATGTTGTTTGCCACCAAACTATTCATTACGAAACACCGCAACCGGTGGGGGCGTGCTTGGCGATATGGAGCATGGACATCAAAATCCTAAGAGGCCTCTTATTTGGTTTTTGTGAGTGCTAGGAATGCAGAGAACATGAGTGGGGATAGAAATAAATCAGATGCCCCTTTTGGCGAATGATAGTTATGACCTATATCATGGCATGACTGGTGAAATTATTTACTTTTCACATGTTATGCAAGGACATGGGATGCATCTAAATGCCCGAGACAGAGAAAATTAGGTCTTTCGAAGTAGACTTGTTTCTGCTTGTCTCAGTGTGGCAGTTGTGTAATCGCATTTAGGCGTCCGCAATGAATTGTGATGTTGTGATGTTGCGGTGGGTACATCCACTGTTAAGCCCAATTTTTTAATATTATCCCCATAAGTCTACTACCCAGTGAAAAAGATACTAAGACAACTAACCAGAGTTGCAGCTAACTGTATTTGCAATACGAAGGGGGTGGCTTTGGGTTGGTAGGTCCGTAGGTCTTAGATTTGAGTGAGGTAAGAAACCCCCAACAACAACCAGATCCAATTAGTTGATAATTACATACCCCAAACAAAACTACAAAGGGTGGAGGAAACAGTAACCGCGGGAATGCTAGCCACTTGCAATGTTCTAAACCCTACCTGTAGTTAAATGATACACTTAACAAAAAAAAAATCTATCCGGCTAGCACTCCCTCAACTGGGGGTGGTTATCAAACAAAAGGTGCTTTGCAAGCAGTCGAGCTTGGCTCGTTAAAAAGTTCCGAACTCGTTCTTTATTTGTAAACAAGGTCGCGCAAGCTGATTTTTAAGCTAGTTCTTAGTTTAAAAAGCTAAGCTTGCCCACCAGCCCGACCGTCTTGTTAAAAGCTCGGGTCCATCTATATATATAATTACCGATTAAAATATTTAATATACATCATTAAATTCTAAAAATTACGTATGATTAGTATATACTAGTAAATATTAATGAGAGAGAATGTATGTTACATAATAAGAATATACTAGATAATAAATTATAAATTTTTCCCTGAAATTTTAG
>JABCRI010001309.1:0-21984 GCA_015143295.1 Tetracentron sinense
TGCTCGCTCACCGTGAAGCGTCTGCCTCCAATGTTGATCAGGTTTTGCGGGTATGGTCAGATTCTAGCCCTACAATGGTCCCGATGGACATAAAATTGCTTCGGATGATGATTCAAGGCCCTGTCTCACCGATGACAGCTTCTACCTCGATTTGTGATGAGGATTTTCAATCTAAGGATGATCTCGACGCGCTGGGTAGCGATTTAGGGAACGCAGATGGAGGAGGAGGAGAGGCTGATCATGGTCGGGATTTTTGAGAGGCTTTGAGAGAGCGAGACATGGAGCTTCTTCCTGCTCTTGGATGTTCTTGAGGTTACGCTTTATCGGTTATTTGTATTAATTTGTAGGGTTTTTCTCTGCTGGGTGACATTTTGGTAGCTTTGATGGCGCAGAGAGATTGGATTATGTTTGTATAGATTTAGAATATGTAAGCAATTTTTTTTGGGAGTGTTCACATGTAATTTTGGCGTTGTTCCAAGGTAAAGATGTTGGAATTGTCCATATGTAATAAGTTGTTAGTTGTGATCAATCAAAAATAAATAAATTTGCCTTCTTTGTAATAAATTTGTGAGTTGTTTCCCTTCTTTGTTTTGTTTCATTAAAAGAATTGTTCTAGCTTCTAAGGGCGATTAGGGTTAGCATTCTCCTAGTGTTGATTTATTTTAAAAAAATCTAGGGTTAAGAACTTAAGCTTCTAACCTGCATCTTTCTTTGTTCTTGATCACGTTGTGTTTCTTTCTCTGGGAAAATAGAAGAAGCTGTTTGGGGGGAAAGGGAAGGTTGTTTTGTTGCTCATCCATGGTTTTAAGGGTACCTAGAAAACCAGTTTTGCTACATGAACAGTCGTTTTGGTGTGGGTGCCGTCAAATTTTTTGTTTAGGATTTGAGCTGCTTTAGGTAAAAAAAGAAAGACATTTCAATCAAGAATATCTATTAATGGAATTTTTATTAAAGAATTCATCATAAATGAAATTTGCGAGTTGCTTCCCTTCTTTGTTTTGTTTAAAAGTATTGTTCTAGGGGTTGATTTAATGCAACATCTAGCATTTTTTTTCCAAATTCAAAAGTTTCAGGGGCAGCTGTATCTCCCGATTCTGACTTCCCCCCAATAATAAACATTTGTCGTAAGCTGATGAAAGGAGTACCCTAAATCAAAAGCCGATGATATGTCGTCTTTGGTTCACCAATTCTAGTGGTAAGGGAAGGAATTGGTTGAAATTCTAAAATTTTGATCTAGGAGTACCCTAAATCAAAATGAGCATGAAAAGGAACATAGACAGAGCAAAATTACAGGAAATTCACAAACACATTAACAAGAAAATCTATGATGGGAAGAGGAATTGGTTGAAATTCTCTGGTTATCCAAGTAGAATCCAACATCTTCCTACTTAGAAACCCGAAATTATGAAATGATAACAGAAATTGAAACCACCCATTAGAAGAAAAGAATCATACTAAATTTGAGAAAAACAAATCAATGGAAACCCTAATCAATGAAGTTCACCCACACCCAGGTAATTAATAGCATTGGAATTGAAGAAATATACTACTTTCATATAAGGATTAATATAACAAAAACTTTCAAATGTGTGAGAATGAGCAAAATTCAATGAAGTTCACCCCTCTCCAATGCGGTTGTGTTTGTGATTTGTATTGAGGAGTTCTAGATTGTGTGGTTCTCCTTAGGCATAATAAGTGGTAAGCCGAGCCATGGCCAAACAGATTAATGTTGATGCCTGTAGCAGGGTCTTGTCCTTTTTGCATTTCAAGGTTTTTTTTTTTGGAAGGTTAGCTGGGGTTAGGCGGACCCCGAACAGATATATAAAAAGGAAGAAAGGATTACATTCTAACATACACCTTTCCCGAATGGTCCTCAAATATAATAGAAAGAAGGGGAGGAGGGATATTACAAGGAATGTATGAGTATGACGAGCAAGTGATTTCCAAGCAGTGGTTGGCGAGCCAGTTAGCAGATCTGTTAAATTCTCTCCAAACTTGTGAGAATGAGCAACATTCAAAGAGGGGCAGACTGGCTTGCCAAACAGATCTAGTTTTTCCCAAGTTGCCAAACAGAGCTGTTTCATTAATTTTGAGTTAAACATGACTTCCGTGAAGCTAACGACTCCGAGTTTGCCTTCTCTAGTCTTTTTATTCATGAGATAATCTTGTCTCATTGTTAGGGGTGACAATATCTTGAAGACTAGGAAAAATTCTTCTTCCAATTCTGAAGGACCTCGGACTTACACTATTGGGACTATGAAAAGCATGAGACCATATCTTTCTCATCCAAAATAAATTGCACAAACACTCTTGGTTTGTTCGATTTTCTAACAAGTTAAAAACTGTTTTCCCTGCTTGGTTTTATCTTGGGTGAGAATTTCGGAGCCATATGGTACATCTTTCCTTCTGAACTTGTTGAGATCATTTCCAGGTTAGACCTCTTATATAATACATCTGTCTTGCTTGTCAAACATAAAAAGGAGGTTCAGTTGCTTATGCTTTGAAATGATCAGTTCTTATACAGGATTCTAACTTTATCAAGATGATGGGGCCAAAAACTTTATCCAGTTCAATGAAGTGGGTGTTGGCAAAAGAGTGTTGGATATTTTAAAGGAAAATAAACCATAAGTTTTTTGTTTTGAAAACAAAGTGTGTTTTTGAAAGTTGCTTTTTCCAAGCAAAAGTTTAGTCCCACATTGAAAAACTACCAATACTTTGACAAGTATATATAAGATAGTGTTGGAAGAAGGCTTGGGCCTTTAAGGGGCATTCAAATTTGTTACCCATGGCCACTATGCTAAATGTCAAACCATTATGCTAAACCACACACACGCGCGTGCCGAGCCGGGCTGGTTTGGGTTGTAAGATCTATCTAAATGATTATTTTTTAATCACCTTTTGTTTAAACGTTTTTAAAAACCAAAACAGTTTTAAATTTAAATCATAACTGTTTTATGACTGTTGGGCTTTTTTCAAACCTTTGTGGCTTTCCGAAAAGGTGCCTTTAACTCTTTAAATAAGAATAATTTCCTTTCACAACTTAACTTAGTTTTTTTTTTTTTTACTCCCTATCTCTGAGCAAATTCTGTAGTTTTTGTGTTCTGGAACAGACTTAGTACAACAAACTAATTCTGTAAAACAACATTCAAAGCAGTGTCCGTTGTATCTTGAAACTAGTTCTTTGTACCGTTTTGCTGACTCTGTTGTGGGGGCGAATACAGTTTAAAGAAAGTATAGCCTACTCCTCGGATTTGCTTGCTGTATTTATGTGATTTCTGAACCATTTCTCCAACAATTTTAAACTGTATTCCATGGCAACCAGAAATCAAGTAAAGCCTTATCCGAATCTTCCAAGGCTTGAAAACTTCGATGGAGCACACTTCAAACGATGGCAACAGAAGATTCACTTCTACCTTACTTCACTAAATGTTGTCTCTGTTCTCACTACAGTTTGTCCTACCACAACTGATGATTCCACCATTGAAGATATTCGGAAGAAGTAGAAGTGAGAAGCAGACAATTATGCATGTCGTCGTCACATCCTCAATTACTTGGCAGATTCTCTGTTCGATGTGTACCAGTATACAAAGACTGCAAAAGAACTTTGGGAGGCCCTGGAAAAGAAATACAATACTGAGGATGAAGGATATCGATCCTATCTTGTAAGTCAATTTTTAAATTATAAGATGACTGATGGAAAACCCATTCTTGAACAGGTTCAATAGTTCCAGGTTATCATAAATAACCTCATTACAGAATGAACCATCTTCAAGGAATTCTTTCTTGTGAAAGCAATAGTTGCAAAACTACCACTTTCATGGAAAGAATACCGGAAAACCCTTAAACATAATAAGGAAGAAATGACTATCGATGATCTCCTCAAGCATCTTCGAATTGAGGAAGAGTCAAGGTTGAGGGATAAACTGGAGGAACAAACTGAATTGGTCTCCAAAGCGAACCTGGTTGAGAATGAAGAACCTGATAAGAAGAAGCAGAAATTCAAACACTCCTTCCAACAAAAGGACAAGAAAGACAAGAAGAAGAACACTAAGGACAAGAAACCCAAAAAGAGGGCTTGCTACCATTGTAGGAAGTCCGGACACTTCAAAAGGGATTGCCAACATTTCAAGAAAAGTCAAACAAATGTAGTTGAAGAAAAATTTGCTGCAATGTTCTCTGAAGTGAACCTTTTAGGAGATGAAAGTGAATGGTGGTTTGACACAGGTGCAACTAGACATGTGTGCAAAAACCAATCCATATTTTCTTCCTATGAAGAGGTAACAGAAGAAAATCAAAATTCTACTACGGCAAAGATTGAAGGACATGGGAAAGTGGAAATGGACTTCACTTCCGGAAAGACAGTTACTCTTAATAATGTCTTACATGTACCCGAAGTCAGGAAGAATCTTGTGTCAGTAAGCTTGTTAGCAAAGCATGACTTTAAGTTAGTGTTTGAGTCTGATAAATGTATCTTGTCTAGGAAAGGAAAATTTGTTGGTAAAGGTTATGCCTTGGGAGGATTGTTCAAAGCCAATATTGGCTATGATGAAATGAATGAAATTTCTGATTCTGCTTATATTGTTGATTCTTTTTATTTATGGCATGCTAGATTAGGACACATAAATTTTAGATATATGAAATCTATGTCAAAATTAAACTTGATTCTTTCACTTGAAAACTCAAATGTTGATAAATATGAAATATGCACTAAGACTAAATTAACTAGAAAGTCATTTAAGAATGTAGTAAGAAAGTCTAATGTTTTAGAATTAATACATTCTGATTTATGTGATTTCTCTAAAATTACTACAAGATGAGGAAAAAGATATTTTATAACATTTATTGATGATTTTTCTAGATTCACTCAAGTATATTTATTACAAAATAAAAGTGAAGCTTTAGATAAGTTTAAAACTTTTACAGTATACGTAGAAAATCAATTAGATATTAAAATAAAATGATTAAGATCCGATAGGGGAGGAGAATATATTTCTAATGAATTTAATGATTTTTGTGAAAGCCAAGGTATTAGACATGAATTTACAGCCCCTTATACTCCTCAACAAAATGGTATTGCAGAATGAAAAAATAGAACTCTAGTTGAAATGATAAATGCTATGTTATGCAATTCAAATCTTAGTTTAGATTTATGGGGTGAAACAATTTGAACTGATGTCCATGTACTAAACATAATTCCTAATAAGAATTTGGATAAAACCCCATTAGAAATGATGATGGGAAGAGCACCTAGTATATACTATTTTAAAGTGTGGGGGTGTAGAGCATTAGTAAGATTGTCAAATCCTAAAAGACCAAAGCTTGGTCTAAGGGCCATTGAATGTGTATTCATTGGATATGGACAAAATATCATAACATATAGATTTATGGTTATTGAAAATAATCAAGTCATAAATAAATATTCTATCATTAAATCTAGAGATGCTGTTTTTTTTATGCAACTTCATTTATAACAAAACCAAGTCAAGAAAATTCTAATCATAGTATAAATAGAAATGTAACAGAAATTTCAGAAATTCCAATTATGGAAAATACTCAAAATGAAGAAATTGAAGAACTAGCACAAGATCAAAATCAAAATCTTAATCCAATCCCAGAACTTAGAAGAAGTAAAATGGCTAAAAAGAAACTAATTTAGGAAATGATTATTTTCTATACTTAGTAGAAGGAGATCGAAATGATTTTGTTCATGAATTTCTATATTGTTTAAATATAGATAGTGATTCATTAACATTTCAAGAAGCTATTAATTCAAGAGATGTAGATTTTTGGAAGGAAGCTATAAATGATGAAATTGATTTATTAATGACAAATCAAATTTGGAAACTTGTAACTTTATCTAAAGGATCTAAAACCATAGGTAATAAATGGATATTCAAGAGAAAATTAAGAGCCGATGGTTCAATTGATAAATTTAAAGCAAGATTAGTTGCTAAAGGTTATAGACAAAAGGAAGGAATAGATTTCTTTGATACTTTTGCACCTGTAGCACGTCTTACTACAATAAGATGTTTAATAGCTTTAGCTACAATTCATAAATTAATAATTCATCAAATGAATGTAAAAACAGCTTTTCTAAATAGAAATTTAGAAGAAGAAATATATATGGATCAACCTGAAGGATTGTTTTTACCAGGAAATGAAAACAAAGTAAGCAAATTAATTAAATCTTTATATGGTTCAAAACAAGCTCCTAAACAATGACACACTAGATTTGATGAAGTTATTTTAAACTTTGAATTTAAAGTAAATGAATCTGATAAATGTGTTTATAGTAAATTTCATAATAACAACGGAATTATAATATGCTTATATGTGGATGATTTGTTATTATTTGGAACTAATATTAATGTGATAAAAGAGACCAAAAGTTTCTTGAAATCTGTCTTTGATATGAAAGCTATGGGATTAGCAGATCTTATCTTAGGAATTAAGATAACTAGTAAGCAGCCCGTGCGATGCACGGATACTTAAATACTAAAATGCATTAATAAAAGATGTAATACAAAGTTATGAATATAAGTATTATATTGAAGAATATAAATTTCTATAAACTTAAGACTTTTATAATTGTGTACCAAAAAAATTTTCTTTCCTAACTTAAGAAACTTTAAAATAAGCGTACTGAAATGGTTAAAAATATTTGAAAATAATAATATGGTAAGAGAATAAATTAACTTTAATAATATTAGAAAAAAGTAATAATAATGGAGATTGTCCATAACTATCTAGATTAATTATACCTAAATATTATTCTCCAAATTCCATGACTCTGAAACTACAAACCATGAGAATCTAGTTATATTACGTAATACTAACCATAATAGCGCATCTAGTTTCACTATAAAGGGCCGGTAAAAGGAATCAATATCATATATTTTGTAACTGGAACCATATAACCTGAAAGAATTGCACGATTTTTTTTTTATGCAAACATTCACATTTGGAAAAGGAAAAATCCAACATCTGATGGAATTAATTATCATTAGAATTCATTGAATCAATTGATAACCATTTTAAAGAAAAAAAAAATCATCACATATAAACATGGAAAATTGTGAAAATTATATATGCTAAAATTAACTAATATATAAATCAATATTCTAAAGTGCTAACCCATATAAGTTATTTTTATGCAGACATTGACATTTGGAGAAGGAAAAATCTCACATTTGATGGAAGTAATTGTCGTTAGAATTCAATGAATCAATTGATAACCATTCTAACAGAAAAAACTAAACACACAAAATTGTGAAAAGTATATATCCTAAAATTAACTAATATATAAAACAATATTCTAAAGTCGTAACCCAGAACCCCTAGAGTGCACTTCATATTTAAAAACCAAAAAGAATAATAAGACGAATGGATTAAAAGGATTCTGAGGCAATGCATGAAAAAAATATTAAAATAAGAAAAAAATAATATAGAAGACTTACAAATAAATAATCAACAAAACTGTACTAAAAAAGAGGGACAAAGAATATATATAATTCACCTATATTTGACCTCTTGCTAATCTGTCCCTGCCAGCAGGGAAAAAAAATAAAAATAGAATCATAATCCAAAATAATTGTGAAGACAGATTGTTGGATTCCAATTAATATGAATTTTGTTAATTGTTGAAAGTCCATAAAAATTTTTTTTATTTTGTTTTTATAGTTTGTTATTTTTGTGAATCACATTAACACACTATAACGTACACACCCCCGGCCAACCTTTTCTGTAAAGCAAAGCATACTATCAGGAGTAGAGGATAACAGTAGGTTTAGGGAGCCGTTATCTGATTAAACAAATCAAAGATCACCCATATACATACAAATATCTCATCACTTCAATCCACCACTGACATTTTAAAAAAATATAAAATTATAAGAAGAAGAATGAGAAGAAAAAGAAATATGCAAGAAGATAGAGAATATGATCAATAATGCTACTTGGAGATTTATCCAGTGCCGTACACCTTGCAAACAACAAATTAGATATTTGCATATAGAGAGAGAGAGAGATAATATGTACCGGTTGTGTAGCTATTGTAGAGCTTCGGGGGGACGCATGGCTACCCTCTCGTACTCTCCTCTTCTGCTAATAAAGGGTTTAATAGAACATGAAGGGTTGCGTTGCTTTGAAATGTTTCAATGGACTATATAAGGAACGATGACAACGATTCCGATTGACAAACCCATCTACAAACTCTCTGTGATCGTGTAATTTCCCACAACTGACCCCAATTCAAGTCCATGAATCCTAATCCTAACCGTGTGATGGAGTGAAATGAGATTTATAGGACAATATGCAACTCCTCTGACCATCACAACGCTTCACATGGTTTTGCATATGAAGAGAAAGAGAAGAGTTGTGTCGGTTGTAAGCAAGCAGTCGATAGGGGGTTGCACTGTTTGAGAGAAGGAGGAGTAGGTGTGATTATTGGGATGAGTCACATCAGATGGAAGATTGATAGATGGCAATAGTTGCGTCCATATAACTGAATAGGTGTGTGGACTCTACTTTAATAGTTGTCATGGTTATCCAAAGAAAAGAGTCGAGTGTGTTGGTTCAGGTTTGCAATAGAGTCGTGATAAATCAAAGGTGTGTCGTCACCTCTCAACAGTATCTTGGATCAATCTCAACAGGCCCCAACCTGAAGGACGTGTTGGGTAGAGTGAAACGGTTCTCTAAGGAGGGGCACTCTCATATTGCACGATTCTCCATGATCAACCAAATAAATCGAATGGGTACACAGTTCTTCCTAAAAGTGCGTCTTTTCTCTAATGAATGTGTACAGTTACGTCCCTATGAAAGATACTAAAAAGGAAAAAAAAAAGAAAAGAGATGATAGGGCAAAACCGTATCCAACCTCCTAAAAATAAATTCAGGAATAAAAATTGATAGTGATGAGAGATCGGAAAACTAATTAGGTTGATATATTATGGGAGAATAACAAATGAAAGTAAGAAATTTGCCAAAATAAATCAATGAAGGGATCACCTGTTAGTAGCATCATGAAGGGCTGAAAATCCGATATAGCCGTGCAAGATGGTTGTGATACCTGCAATAGATGTTAGTAGCAAGCAAGTAATGATATAGGTGAAAGTACTTAGTGGTCTATAAGAGGAGATAATAGTAGAGAAGAGGAAGATGAAGAGGAGAGATGTAGGTAGAAGTGATTGGAAAACAGTTGGGAAGTTTTAAAATGAGTAGAAGAACAATGATCTCAAAAGGCACGATCTCTGGAAGACGGTTATGTTTAAAACGGCAAAATGATAAGCCTTTAATTTAAATGCAACCTAACTGTTTACAAAATTGGGCAAGAGAATGAGACTTTCGAGAGTCTTATTAAGGAGTCCTAAAATCGCTGCCGGAATGCCACGTGGACCTCCCCGTCCCTGGCTTTCATGTAGTATAATAAGAACTGAAAATAAAATAATAATGTCTCAATCACATTATTTTGAAAAGATTCTTAAAAAGTATAACTACTTTGATATGGATTTAGCATCTACACCTTATGATACAAATGTGAAACTAATTAAAAATGAAGGAAGATGTATCTCTCAACTTAAATACGCAAGTTAAATAGGAAGTCTTATGTATGCAATGCATTGTACTAGACCTGATATAGCATATGCTGTTGAAAAATTAAGTAGATTTACATCTAATCCTGGATATATGCATTGGAGTGCTCTAACTCGTATTTTTAGATATTTAAAGTATTCAATGAATTATGCTTTACATTTTTCTAGTTTTCCAAATGTACTAGAAGGTTATTGTGATGCAAGTTAGAATTCTAATGATTTTAAATCCACAAGTAGGTGGATATTCACTATAGGTGGAGCCGCGATCTCATGGGGATCAAAAAAGCAAACTTGCTTAACTCATTCCACAATGGAATCTGAGTTTGTTGCATTAGCAGTTTGCAGTAAGGAAGCAGAGTGGCTAAGGAATTTAATGTTAGAAATTCCATTAATGGTAAAACCATTGCCACCGGTTTCTAGACACTGTGATAGTGAAGCCACACTATCAAAGGCCTATTGTAAAACATATAATGGAAAATCTAGACATATTGGTCTAAGGCATAGCTATGTAAGAGAATTACTCAAAAATGGAGTAATCTCTGTTTTAAGTATCAGGTCTTTACAAAACCTGGTGGATCCGTTTACTAAAGGCCTGGATCGAAATGGTGTATACAAGATATCGAGAGAAATGAGTTTGAAATCCATTAACTCATAGGAATCACTTATAGCAGAAACCCAACCTAATATTTATTAGGTTCAATGGAAAAAACAAGCTATAAATATATGATTGAAAGTGTATTAACAAATACTTTAGAACTATAATAATAAAAGAGAGGTTCAGCAATGACTTTTAATAGGTCTATAACTAAGTGTTGAAGTGTACTATTTACAGTTACACTTTTAATAGATCTACCTATATAGGTGTGGAAGTTTGGCCGCTTCTAAAGTGAGAAACCACTTTTTCATTAAACACTCACAGAAAACAGGATTATAGCACATGACCATAAAAGTGTTAACGTAAATGAACACTAGAACTTTTGAGAAAAAGTATATGTATACATAGTCCGGTTCACCATTAAGTGTAAGCAGTTCAAGACTAAGGTCACTGAAAACACTGGTAGATTTTGACTCTGTAAACTTAGGTGATGCTTAAAGTCCGGAAGACACCATTTACTGAAATATGACTTCTCCTAGTTTGCTCAGAAATTTCTTTATTTTTTATTTTATTTAAAATAGTGGGGGATTGTTGGATATTTTAAAGGAAAATAAACCATAAGTTTTTTGTTTTGAAAACAAAGTGTGTTTTTTGAAAGTTGCTTTTTCAAAGCAAAAGTTTAGTCCCACATTGGAAAACTACCAATACTTTGACAAGTATATATAAGATAGTTGTAAGCACCCAATTTTTACACCCTGCTCACCTAAACCTAGGTCTAACTCTAGCCTAGCCCTAGCCCAAGCCCTAGGCAAAGTCCCATGGGCTCAAGGCCCTTTTCGAGTCCAAAACTCTAAAGATGGATAAAACCCTGTTTTTGGGCCCAAGCATGGGCCCACTAAGCCAAACCCAAGGTGGGACCCACTTTACTTTTTAAAATTCAATTTTTCAAGACAAAACACTTTTGGCTTTCCCCACACATGTGGTGGTTTAGTCCAAAAGGGGAAAAAACATTTTTAAAAAAAAAAAAGAGTTTTTTTTTTTACCAAAGAAAAGATTAATAAATAAAAATAACCAAAAAAACAACAAAAAAAAAAAAGGGTTTTTTTTTTTTACCAAATAAAAGAAAAAAAAATAATAATAATAATTTTTGAAGGGGTGTGGTTGGGCACCAACCCCATGTGGCAGGGCCCATATGCGGGGTTGGGCCCAACTCACATAACCAAGCCCAAACAACCGAATACAAAAAATAAAAAAATAAAAAAAATCTTTAGTGGGTACTGTTCATCGTCCCTGTCAAAGGGACGACTGAACAGATTGCATGGCCTGGCTCCTCTGCGTCCTGCCTGCCCCTCCTGCTTCGGTCTCCCACGCGTGGCCACCTCACCCTCATCCTTATCCTATCTCCCAACCATCCTCTTTCTCCTATAAATCACAATGGCCACTGTTCACGAAAAAAAAAAACCAGTTTTTTTTTTTCTTCTGCTCCAGCATGTTTCGCCCCTTTCTCCACCCTTTAGAGTACCCCCATATTCCCCTAGACATTCCTAAAATCTCTAAGGTTTCACCACAACACCACCATAGCCACTGTGCTGGACTGAGTAAAAAAAAAAATTAAAATTTCAGACCTTTCCCCATTCGGCTAACCCACCTTCTCCAATCCGCACCAGTGGCTGCACCCCAGTTGCAGCAGCGAGGCAGCTCCACCATCGTCCATATCAGATCTCAAGATCATCCCCCGGGCACTCCCCTAGCCGCCACCTAGCCACCGCCGTCCACCACCACGTTCACTTGAGCTTTTTAAAAATTTTTTTTACAGTAAAGTCGCCTCCTCGGCCAGCCGTCCCTACTCCACCTGGACTCTCTCCGCCTCAGCTCAGCCTACCGGTGGACCTCCGAGGCCTGTCATCTTCGTCCTCTAGGCTCTCCCAGCCTCATCACCGCCGTCCGCAGCCGCCACGCTCCAGGAAGCTCGCCACGGTGCAAGCCGACCCGCGAAGGTATACACCCCCTTTCCCTTGCTTTAGCCTGTTGATTTAGCATAGCATTGTAAGGGACCCCTGGTCCCATTCCAGGGGTCCCCATTTTGTTTTTGTTTTTTCTTTTTTTAGTAGTTAAAAAAAAGAAGAAAAAAAAATAGGCCGTCCTTGAGGCGTGGCCACAGGCATAGCCCTCACCACCATGCACGACCACTCCCAGAGGTTTGGGGGGGGTCCTCAATCAATGAGTGATCCCCCTAAACTCCCTTTGTTCAACCCACTCAAGCTTTTTTTTCCAAAAAATTTTCAAAAAAAATTGTTTTCACGACACTGCCTTTAACCACGGTTTAACCATGGTTAGACCCGGCCTTGGTGAAAACTAAGGCCATGGTTAGACTCACC
This sequence comes from Tetracentron sinense, assembly GCA_015143295.1. Lineage (NCBI taxonomy): Eukaryota > Viridiplantae > Streptophyta > Magnoliopsida > Trochodendrales > Trochodendraceae > Tetracentron > Tetracentron sinense. The sequence continues at coordinate 12,564 of JABCRI010001309.1, forward strand.
ACACTCCAGGTTATCCCCTTGCACAATTTCAGCCCCTAACTCGCACTCTAACTATAGTTAAATCGACCCCAAAGTGGGGGCGACAGTGTAAAAATCTGTGCGAGGAGGAAACTTTGGGCCTCTGTGGGGCCCACATACGGCCTCCCCTTGGGCCCCACAAGGGCCCAAATTGTTCCCCACATAGCAGGCTTCGCGACCATGGTCTCGGATCCCCCGGGGGTTGAGCCAATCAGCGGCAAGGTCGCCACAAAGTTTGACAAATAATCTGTTTTGGTGGAAATCGTCATTTTATGTGGTGTTTTTTGGGGCAACTTTGGGCCACTGTGGGGCCCACATACGGCCTCCCCTTGGGCCCCACAAGGGCCCAAATTGTTCCCCACATATCAGGCTACCCACTGGTGGTCTCGGATTCCCACGATTCCCTTGTTAACCATAGTTAAATTCATGTTAATTATGGTTAAAAATTTGATGAAAATTTAGAGTTTTTTGCAATTTCGGATATTTGTGGGGGCCCAGACCGGATAGGAGGCCAGTCTAGGCCCTGCCATGAACCTTGGGCCCACTTTTGCTTCGGTCGGCCCCTTAACCATGGTTAAACTCGCCCGTGGTTAACATTTAACCATGGTTAAGCGGCCCATGACATAGCAAAAATTCTGGAAAAATCATCAAAAATCATAAATATTACATGGAATCCAGAAATGTCTTCAATTGCATTTTTTACTGTGGTTAAGACACTTAATTAGAGTCGACCCCATTTTTGACCCTTAACCACGGGTAAAAAATCCTGACCCAGAAAAAATCTGGAAAAATGCTCAAAAAATCCAAAATATTAGGAGAAACCCAAAAATGGTCTCTTTTGACCATTTAACCATGGGTAAGACCCTTAACCATGGTGACCTCCCCTCCTTAACCGCGGTTAAGCACCTTTGACCGTTGGGAAAAATCTGAGAAAATCCCAAAAAAATCAGAAAAATTCAAAAAGACCAAAAAATCTGATATTGGACTTTTTTAACCATGGTTAGCACCCCTAACCAAGGTTAATCACCTTTCTTAACCTCGGTTAGCAACCCTAACCCTTGGTTAAGACACCCTGGGCCTACCGGGCCTCACTCCTCGGCCTATCGGGCCAAACCCTAGCCTACCGGGCTCACCCTTGGCCTACCGGGCCCAATCTCGGCCTACCGGGCCCAAACTAGCCTACCGGGCTTCACCCTCGGCCTACCGAGCCCAACCCTACCCTATCAGACTTACCTTAGGCCTACCGGGCCCAATACCAAGCACTTGACCAACCTGGTCAACCACCCCTAGCCTCCCGGCTAGACCCTAAGCCACCCTTGGTGCACACACACACACACCCCTAGCCTTGGCACGGGCTCATGTGCCAGAATTACGCTCGGTCTGATCTCACCCCTATGTGAGTACGTATGCAGCCCAACCCGGGTTCGACCCTAGTCTAGGATTTTCTCCTTCTTAGATTAGCATTTTCTTAAATACTTAAGGCATTTGATTTAAAATTGAGATTAGTTTGGCTTAATCCTAGCAAGTAAGGAACCACTGAAAGTGGAAGTGCCGGGGTGCCTAATCCCTTCCCCGGACTTAACCGAACCTCTTACCCTGATCTCTGATCACAGACCAAGACCTTATCCAAATCCCGGGGACTTATCCCTTCCGAATGAATAGGTGGCGACTCTTAACTCAACCCGTGAGATGCAAATCAGGGTTTCCCGAAACCCGCGCTCACAGCTCTGGCGACTCTGCTGGAGATTTTAAGGTTCAACCCGGAACCTAGGTTTAAGCCAAACTAAACCTCAAATTAATCAATGCTTAAGTATTTAACATAATACTAATCATTTTACATCTCTTTGATGATTTGTGTACTGTACATATCATTCATACCATTGTGGTGTAATCAACCCAATACCTATTAGACAGGCTTATTACGCTCATGGCTGCTGGATGACTATCCTCAGTGACAGGGGCTTAACAGTCTTGGAGGTCCGCGGAACTTGGCCTGTTGGGTGACTATCCTCAGGAAACGGTTCTGAACGCTCCCGCTTACACCAATCGTCCCTTTCAGGGAGTCGCATATACGGTGTTAAGTGATCCCCCCATCCTTAGGAACACACTCTTGTATACCCCAGCATACATACATATAGCCTAGGCTAGAGTATAGTTTATAAGCAGCCCACCGGGAGGGATACTCTAAACCTTAACTTGCTTGCACCCTATACCTGTCCCCAGTCATGGTTGACTACCCGGGCACACTCTACCCGGATAACCACCCATCAGGGGCATGTAATGAGCCAACCTTGTGCTTGTAATAAAACACATCCTACCCTGCTTCCTGACATAGCATATGGGGTTCAAATCCCAGTCGATTAGGTCTTCACCAGACCTATACCCGACCTTGACCTGATAGGCTCCCGGTTCCCAACAACTCGGGTAAAGCATGCTGGAACTCTGTCCGTCTGCCCTATCGGATCACATGTGTCTTGTCACACCCAGAAAATATTGCATCATTTTTGCATATTTCATCTGCATACACAGTGCACTCACATCGAGTCTAGATGGCAGGTCCTTCAGGGATAACCCAGTCAATTGTGCATTTGACTTCTCAGGGGGCATGTGATCACAACCTCCAGAAAGCAATTGAGGTCTTCACCCCGAGTCAGGGTATCGCTTGGTCTCAGTACTACAAAACCGGGACTATCCTAAACCTATCCATGGTTAAACCAGATCCGCGCCTCATGAATGCAGATTTCCAGTGATGGAACCCATTTTACATGGTATTCCGTTTTGGTAAGAACAAACTGTGTCCAACACTGGAAGAGATTCAGCGCATCTTAGGGTTAAACATGGACGGCGTAGCCATAGTACCGCGCTACAAGACAACATACCAGACAGACCTGTCCAGGTTTTTGCATATCAAGTCTGCCTGCTTGTAGCCCGGTCCTAACAACTCTTTTTGGTCGGATACCAGTAGAGTATCTTGAAAGTAGTACAAGTGCAAGGGAAACCCTGACTCTAGTATAGCGGAACTTCCCAGCCTCAGTGCCTTTGCACTGATAACCATACCTCAGTTGGTATTCCCGAGATGTCGTACCCTTGTCGAACCAGTTAAAGTAGGGATCCTCAAGGACATGCACAACTCCTGCACAGTACCAATCATCTTTGCAGGGCTTCTCAGGGCTCTCAATCAGGCAGCAGACCACAGAAGGGGCATCTTCCATGCCAGTGCATATCTCTTACACCTGTGGCTAGCAGGACACCTGCCTACGACCATAGCTGCACCAATCAACCTCCGTGAAGTCTACAGTTTACATCGAGAGATTTCTTAGAATCAGGGCTCGATAGCAACTACAAACATCAAAAAGCTCTACCAGCTTCTCCAAACCCTGTCAGAGGAGATCATACGGCAGTGAGTTGTCATCACTGGAAGGCAATGCATGATCCTTGCCAGACTTACAGGCTCCGCAGCCTACATTCCACTCCTAGTCCTTCGACAGTTCGGATTCCCTTAGCGTATCCCAGTTATAGACCGGCAGAGAAATGATTGGATCACTTTCACTGTACGTTCCGACAGCCTCACAGGTCGATTCCAGTCAGATTGGCAAAAACTTCAGGCGAGATCAGCGAACAGACTTTGTGGTTACATTAGGACCACCTACAGATGCAGTATACCGACTTTGGATGGAAAATCCTGACATTCCATCTCCCATGTCTGTACCCAGGGAACTGCCCACACCCATCTCGGCTCCGTCACACGGGACTATACCCTTGGCTGAAAAGGTAGTCCACTGGAGAAACATCTTCCTGAAGAGACAGCTTCAAATTCAGCTGAAAGAGAAGCAGCTACGGAAGGCTCAACAAACATTCAGGATGTAGAGCGGGACAGCAAAACTTCAGGCCATAGATAGAGCATCTCGAGCAGACAGTCCGGTCTTGTCAGAAGAAGCGGAAAGGCGACACCAGAAAAATAGCCATCATCAGGGCCCAACTACACTTCTACAAAGAGCATCTCGACAGTGCAAAGGCTGAGATGACTCCTCGGATCCGACAGTTCGGATCCCGGATGTTCAATGCTGCTGAAGCCATTGAGAATTTGGAGGTTGAGGTCACATCCCTCCAACAGCAAATCATGGACCTAGACGGTGTGCCCCGACCGCTTGACTTTGCGATCCCTGATGGACCTGCCTAGGATCGAGTCTTTTTCTCCTTTTGAGTCACAGTCCTGTACTCTTTTCCCGCACAAAGTCCTTTCTTGCATCTTCTTCCTCACGTCATAAACGTGCATAACCGATAAGTCACTCTATTCACAATTGTACCATGACATTAGGCACAAACACCTGCACTGGGCCCCTCTGACATTATTACATCATCCATGCACCCTCATCATTGTCCATGCACAACATTTGCACTAGCTAGGATCACTGCACATACACTATATGTACACTGCACCTTACACTTGCACTTGCATCACCGGTATGCTATACTACACTAGGCATTTACACATGCACTGCCACCGCATCTGCATTACTAGGACACAACACTTGCACCCATCTAGAAAATGTAGAACCCAGTCTATCCTAGCCTAGGCATCACTCATGCATCTGTAGAGTACAGCTCATACATCATGTAGTCAACAACACTCCTAGAAGTGACCCAACTACAAGAATCAATAGACCATGTCTATCCTTCACTCTATCCCATCAGGAGTGCTGCTTAGGGTCGAGTCTTTTCTCTTTTTGAGTCTCACCTCATTCATTGGGTTTTTACCCGTGCATGCTCATGCATTTTAGATTCACATACCTTACCCCTGGTATTGACTCGCTCTACATTTCCAGGTCCTACCTTACTGAGGCGGTAACTTAAAGACTCAAGCAATGGAACGCGGAGAAGCATCGAGCAGCCAAGAAATCATATTGACAACCCTTCTCCGACAAGAGCAGGACATCAAGGAAATCAAGTCTCTCCTCCAAGATATGGCTACCGCTCTCGATAAGCTCCAGGTGGCACAAGGGCAAACCCAGATCAGTCCCCCTACCTCTCAGACAAACGCATCCAACCCAGTGGCACAACCACAAAAACCTCCATCTAACCCGCTTCCCAAGCCTAAGAAAGAGCGGGCACCACCCAAGCATTTCACCCCTTCTCCTCTCAACCAACTCCTACCAGTTCTCATTGATAGGAAATTGATCACACTCCGTGGTCCTACCCCATTGCAACCCTTAGCCAAACAGAACCATAACTATAAGGAGCATGAACACTGTGCTTTTCATCAAGGTCCTGGGCACTCTACTGATCACTGCATCGCTTTGAAGCATGCAGTTGAAGACCTAATCAACGAGGGCAAACTTGATTATGTGCCTGGTAGCTAGGGTTCCTAAAAACCCTATCCCCTCATCAACCCATCATCAAGCCGCCTTCATGCCACCTAGAGCAGTGTCTTCACCAACTCGTTTGAAGAAGGAGGCTTGAAAACAAAATGCTGAGTTCGGTTGATCAGAGCCAAGCCCAGTCTAAGTCTGTCTTAGTTAGGATTTCTTTCACGTAAGAGTCGGCCGCAGTGGCCCTGTATGAGTCCAGTCAAACTCTTTCAATTCAATGAAATCACTTTTATAAGAGTTTCATCTTCATATTTGCGTAGCATAGCTGAATGCTTCCTAAGCTTATCTGCCTTAACAAGAGATCACTTAAACAGATAATCAAACCCATAATCCCCAGGGGTAGAATACGATGAAAAGCAGAATTCTCATCCAGGAACCTTGTCCTGTACAGAACTGGGTAGCATTTCTGAATGTGAAGGTCAAGACCTCGCCACACCAGGGGCAGGGGGGCAATCAAAAGCAAGGGGCAAGCCCATCTCCGGTCATCCGACGTAAGCTCCCCCAGGACAATACTTGGAGCAAGGGGCAACTTGAACAAGAGCTGACACTCGAACAAGTAACTAACAACTGCGGGAAAAGTTGCACAGATTTACTAGGGGAAAATACCTCACCCGACAAAGCAAGGGACAATATCAGAATGACTACCGGATCCCAAACCAATCAAATGGGCAAAATCAAAGAACAGCGCTTAAGGTCTTGCCTAATAACGCTTGCACTTTTAGCCGCTTCGGGAAAGGACAGGAAGCCATCTTTGGCACCCCTTCGTCCCCTTCAATGTAAACCCTTTTTACAGATCAATGAAATCCGCTAGTTAGCCCCTTTGAGCCTAACAGCCTTTCTTTCATAAAACCTCTTCAGGGACACCCTCCCTTGCCAATCTGTGGTATTTGCTTGAACTACGTCATGACCTGATCCTGCAAAGGGTACGTAGGCAACCTGAAAAATCAGGTGCGGTCGCAAAAGGGACTTACCCCCTCAGAATCTTTTCCTCTTCGTAAAACTCTCTCCACAGGAACAACTTTTTCCCACAGAGTCACTCCCCAAATTCTCCTAATTTTCACGACGGAGTCGACATCAAGTTTACAAAAAATTCCATTAAAGGAAAACCCAAAATAGAAGTTGAAACATCTTAAGAGTCAGAAACTCCCCACAAAGATAACCTCTCCGGACTCTGTCCCTAACAGATACCTTTCAAGGAAAATCTCTCCAAAAAAAATCCCCAAGCAGAGACAACCTTTTTCGAAACTCTCTCCAGCAGAGACAACCTCTCTCAAAATTCAAAAAAAAAAAAAAAAAACTCTGCTGGAAATCCAAAAGTACAATCCTCAGAAGAGTACAACGAGTACAATGGAAGAGATCCCCAAAAGAATAACTACAAAGGAGAAATCCGAGGGTGTCCCAAACTTCGGTCCCCCAGCCTACATTTCATCCTATCACAAGTCTTCCTAGATCCCCTAGAGACTGAAAGTGCAAGCAGCTTATCTCGCAAGTATCCGAAAGCGAGACACCGACATCCAAAGAATGAGAACAAAACTCCGTTCAAATCCATCGCGGGCCCAATGAAAACCAGAAATGGCATTGGTGCACAAAAATTACGCGAACCCCAGACCTGGTCTCGAGACCAGGGGCAAAAAATGGAAGAAAACTTATCAGCTTCGCAGGCATGAGGAAAACCGGCAACGGCCTCATTGCGCAAAAATTATGCGAACCCCATTGACTTGGTCATTCCAAGGGTAAAAAAGGGAGAAAAGCTGAAGAGCAGTTTAGCAAAAGAATCCGGCAATAATCAGGCTCGCCGAATTCCCGACAATCCCCCATAGGTCACTAGCAGATGGCCTGGAAAAACAGATCCCCCGACAGTAGCCTCTAGCAAAGCTTAATTCCCCAGATCATCAGTAGTGGTCTACAACAGGGGCACATTCCCCAGCGGATCCCCAGTAGAAGCCTCTAATCGCTCTCTATAAACATTCTCCCATGCAAGAATCTGAAAGCATCTAGTTTTCTTTTCAGCAAGCGTCTCCCCAGCCGGAATACTCAATCAGCAGCGAGGCAGAGCAACTTTCATTGGCAAAGCTACCCCAAGTCCTCAGCAAAGCCCGACTCCGCAAGATGCAAATCATGGCTTCATCAATGTCATAACAGGACAAATCTGCTTAGCATTGTACTCTATCCCTAAGGACAAAATCAATTCACCTTGTGAAAGTGATCTCCTTGTTAAATCACATTAGCAAAGGAAGCATTCAACTTCAAATTATGAGTCTCCTTCTGGTCACCATCAGAGTTCTCATACTAGTCGGATCAGCCATCCTCGAAGTCTGTCAATCCCGTGACGTCTTCCAAGTCTGTCAAATCCTGTGACGTCCTCTCAATCACCGCCAGAGTCCCAATACTCACCAAGTCAATCACATTCTAAGTGTCTTTCCACCGGCTTGGCTAGGTCAAACAAAACTCAGCAATCGCCCGAGATGCATCACGGTTTCAACAAGAAGCGAGAGCAAAATCGAATGCCTTCAGAATCTTCAATAGCAAAGGACTGGTCTCCAAGAGCGCGTCATATACCCAACCCTCCTTCAACCTGCATGCCACACTAGGGAAACCAGGACTAGTCTAACATTCCTGCATAAAGTCAAGCCGGTCCTCAAATCCGCTTGCAAACTAGTTGCAAACACTCAATCGATGTGCAAATGCCACTCTAGCTAATCAAATCTCAGCTTGCACACTAATGCACACACCAATCACGGTCGCACATATTGCAATCCAGCTATCAATCCAGCTGCAAACTAGTTGCCACACTCAATCTGAGTCGCACATAATGCACTCTAGCTATCATCAAATCAGTGCACACTAGTTGCACCACTCAATGAGTCGGCACATAAGGCACTACAGCTATCAAATCCCGTTGCACCACTCGTTGCACTAACTCACTTGTCGGACATAATGCAACGCCAGGTACACCTCAAATCCTTTGTACAACTCGTTGCACACTCAATCGGTCGCACATAATGCACATTAGCTACTCAAACCACTGCACACTAGCTGAACACACTCGATCAAGCCTTTCATGAACTCAAAACTAACTGCATCCAGTTTCATATTACCATCTAACTGCCCACAACAAGTTGCAATTCCAGAATCATAGCTACTATTAGCTGCATACAAGTTGTGAAAGATCATCCAATACTTCACGTCGCAAACACATTGCATCATTTAGCCGCAGCACTTAATCAAGTAGCGCAGTTAAGCATCAATAATCTTGATCAAAACTACAGTGGTCTGTCAGTCATTATCTACATCAATCGGCTAGTGACTCCAGGCCATACCTCAAATCTTTGGAACCCTTCTGTGGTACCTTTATAGTGTACACCACTGGACATCCCGTGTGAACCCTGAAGTGTACACCACCCGTATTGGTTCCTTTGTGAAACCAGGTGTCCTGGGCATCCTAGGTTGGGGGGGAAAAAGGCGTCGACATAACGCAATTTGTCGAAACTCGCTATGCGCCGCATCCAGGTGTACCTTGGGGACAGTGTACACCCAACGTCGTCCCCTTTGTGACCACACACGTGTGTCCTGGGATCGAGGTGAGAGTCGACATAACGCCCTTTGTGACCACATCGCATGCCAGACATCCGTGTGTAACCTTGACAGATGTACACAACTCGTTGTCCCATTTGTGATCAACCGTGTGTCCGGGGCTCCAAGGTGGCGTCGGCATACGCACTTTGGCGACACCTCGCATGCCCGACCATCAGGTGACTTGACAGTGTAAACCACCCGCAGGTCCCCTTATTGAAACAACCGTGTGTCTGGGCATCCTAGTGAGCGTCGACATAAGCACTTGTGCACACTCGCATGTCCGACCTCGCGTGTACCGTGACAGTGTCAACCACCGCAGTCCCCTTTGGACAACCCGTGTGTCCGGGCATCCCAGGTATTAGCGTCGTCTAACGCACTTGTCGACACCTCGCCTGCCCCGAAATTCCGCGTTGTACCCTTGAAGTGTACACCACCCTCAGTGTCCCTTTGTGAAACCC
>JABCRI010001310.1:0-36104 GCA_015143295.1 Tetracentron sinense
AGGGGGGGGGGAGAGTTCCAGATGGAGGGTTCAATGAATGACTAGTGGCAACCATCCTGAGGGACAAAATCTGTCAAAGACCGGGAGTTACAATATTGGATGGGTCAGGGGATCAATTATTGTTTGCACTCCTCCCTACGAGACAATCCGTGAAAGACGGTGGTTCCAAGATGGGATGGGTCAACAGATTAATTACGACTAACAATCATCCTTGAGGGTCAAAATCCGGTGAAAGACGGTGGTGCTAAGACTATGTGGTTAGTCGGGGAGACTCCTAGCCAGGACGGGAGTAGTAATCCCGGGAATGGAAAAAACTTGAGCAAGAACGATAGTACGATAATGAACAGATGAAAGGAAAGCCCAAAAATAAACGTAACATGACGTGTATCAGGAAAGTAGCTTAAAGAAAAAATGTATAGTGAAGCATTTGAAATTAAAATCCTATTAAACTCTGTTATTTATGATTGACATGTACATGAATAGATTGGTTTCAAATGAGATGATAGTAATTGTGAGCTTCATTAGCTCAACGACGTCTTATGTTGACATTATTACTATTGTGCCATTCCTTATACCAAGGCCCTATTCGCTTAGCTTTTGAGGACAAATATCTTCACTTTAAATGGATTAAATCAGTTCTTTGAAATTTTAAAACCGTTGATTCTCATCCCTAGAAATTCTACGAATGTTTATAATTTAAAACAATTGGAAAAAAAAAACTTTTTTTTGAAGAAAGTACCCAACTCTATTCATATTTCCATTTGAAGAGAATCTACCTGTTTTTTACTATTCCATTATACTCATTCTAAGAAACGTTGTCGCAGGCTGGTATAATCGGGAGATTAGAAGAACCTTGATCTTTCTATTAATTAGAGCTGAAACAGCCTTATGAATCATGCTATCAAAACATGCGATGTCAGTCTGGAAAAGGATATGATCCAGAAAGGTACCAATAGGGAAGGTTCTAGTTGGGCTGGTTAACAAACAAAACTGCATGCAAACAAATTGAGCTCTGCGTGTTAAGGTTCATTCATTTACTAAACAAATCGAATCCGAGCTTGAATTTTTTAGCTTGTTTCCTTAACCATCCATACTCAAGCACACATTTGCTCGTCTCTTTAAATGCTCAGCCCATTAATAAATACAAATATAATTATATTTTATTTATTACATATTAATATTATTATTTATAAAGATAAGCATATGCACACATGTAGGGCTGTAAATGGAGCGAATTCAAATCGGATATCTCTATATCTAAATTCGATTCTTTTACAGATATAGACTATTCAAGTTTGATTCGATATCCAATGGATAGTCAAATACAACATTCATATCGAATTAAATTCTTACAATCACAGATTATATCCGCTTTCGTCCAATTATATTATCAAATTCAATAATGTAAATCCAGGATTCATAAAATAATTCTTTTGTAGGATGGGTGGATTAGGATAATGAACAGGTTTATTCATTAAGAAATAAAGGGATTCATCAAAGTTTAGTTGTGTCGAGGCAACTAAAATTGGACAGCCAACCAACTAAAAAACATTAAAGAAATTACCATATTTTTATTGACTCGCAGGTTACCTGACAAAAATTTGCATCTGAAGCTCATGAAACCCTTTTTGGTTTCTGCAATCCCCATATATTAACAGCAGCTAAAATCTCACTCTTCTTGTAATCAGTGGAAAGATTTACAATCAAGTATGGTGAACCTGTAACCCATGATAGGATTCCAATACCCTGACATATTAGTATCGAGATCAACTGATTCAAGAATGATATTAAAAAAAAAATAGCAAAAACACCACAAACAACTTAAATGGCTCTGGAATTTCAACTCAAGTTAATTTTTCTGATACTGAAATTCCAATATTCCCAAAAACACAATCAAAACAGAGAAACAGTAAGCCAAAACTCAGCAGTCCCTATAATAACGGGAAAGAAAGCACTTTCTATCCCAAACAGGAATCTAACAGAAACTGAGACCCGGATCCTACCTTCTAAGAAGACAAGGTTGGGACAAAAAAAAGCATATTAAACAATGATACACAAAAAAAAATGTTTTTATCCTCTGATTTAAACTTCTTCAACTGATTATATAAGCCTCAAAAAACCAATCTCTATCACATATCAATAACAGTAGCTCAGGGATCAAAAGAACAAGAAAAAAATAAGAGAGGATAAAGAGTCTGAGGTTGCGTTTGGTTAGACTTTTGAGGAGACTTCTAGTGACTTTTGGCCCTTCAAAAGCCAAACATCCATAAAATCAATGTTTGGCTTTTAAATTTAGAAACCAATTTAGAGACCACCTCGCGCGACAATGTCATACGACATTTGAATGACACTTTTGATGTGTTTCAAATCCTTTTTGAGTAATGTTTTGTATTTGAAGACATGATGTAAGAAGATATTATTTAGGACTAGATCTTTTTGGAAAAACAATCTTTATATGATAGGGATTATGCTTTTATTTTTCATCATTTATACATATGAATGTACGATTAACATTGGTTAAATTCTGGACTTGCCTTTTTTGTTTTAGTTAAGTTGTATACTCAATATATGCAATTATTGCGTTTGCTCTCACATAATGATCATGGGTTGCCCTTCTCTTGCTATGTTTTTTCATTTTTGAACTCTTTTAACTGTGGTTAGATTCCTTTAATCCTGTGGGTTATATTTTTAAACAGTGTAGTCAAGGCGTCTAGGCGATGCCTAGGCGATTAGCTCCGGCTAGGCGAGGCGTTGCCTAGGCGATAAATTTAATAGATATACATATATCTCAAGAGAATGCACTGCCATGCTTGATCACATATGTGCTTGGCTCATTAATCAATAACATTACAAACTAATAATGCACTGCCATTGGAGGGAGTTTTCACATCAATTTCCACACCTGAATTGTACCTTATCAGTTATCAGTTCTTTACTTCTTCTTTTTTTTGGTGATTTTTCTAAACACACGCACACTACTCAGTTTAATCTAACCATATTCATCAGCCAACATAATCCTTGTGACAATAAATCAGAAGTAATTTCTCATTCTTCCCTTGTATTTATTAAAAAAATTAAAAAAAGATAGAAGGGCCAGACATGGGACAAATCTTTCTCTTTATTTATTAAATTCATTGAAAAAAAAAATCTGCTCTTATATTTATTAAATTCATTAAAAAAAAGTGAGAAGTGAGACACATGCCTTGTATTAGTAAGAGGAATGCTAGCTTTACTCTCAGTCAACACATGCCTTGTATCTAAAAAAGGTGAGAGTAGGGTTTGACTAAGAGTAGGTTTAGCACTCCTCATTTAGTAAAGTTCCTTTACTAATAGGAGACGAAGGAGAGGGAGAACACGAAGGAGAGAGAGAGGGAGAGCACGAAGGAGCGAGAGTGCAGCGTACCTGGAGGTGGAGCTACGTACAGGTATGTCTCGTCTTTCTTCTTCTTCTTCTTCTTCTTCTTCTTCTTCTTCTTCTTCCTTTTTCTACAGATTTTTTTTTTTGTTTTTAGGGCATATTTTCTTCAATCTTCCTCCGTTCTTCTTCCTTTTTCTGCAAAGAGGGAGAAGACGCAAAGAGAGAGGACAAATCGGCAAGAGGGACAAATCAGTACCCTTCTTCTTCTTCTATTAACTAAACTAAACTAACCATTATTAACTAAAAAAAACCGTGTTTAAAAGAAAAGGCGCCTAGGGACCGCCCAGGTGCCTAACGCCTAGGCGTCACCTAGGCGCACGCCCAGCATTTTTCGACCACCTAATCACCCAGTCGGGCACCTCCCTTCCAAAACCGCCTAGGCGACGCCTTGATTACACTGTTATTAAATATAACCCATATGGTTAAAGGAATCTTAACCACAGTTAAAATATTTTTTAAAAATTTATTGTGGTTAAAATTCCTTTAATTGTGGTTAAGATTCATTAATCTTGTGATTTATAATTTTAACCATATTTTTTAATAAAAATAATGTTTAAAAATGTAAACCACAGTTAGTAAACTAAGAAGTTACTCTTTGCTATGGAAAGCCAAATGCACATTTTGACTTCTCGTATTGGGAAGCTACTTCTCGCAAGAACAGGCCAATCGGCATTTTTCCCTTTAAATGGCATTTACCTACTCTCCCAGAGAGCTACTTTCTTAGGAAGTTCTCATGTTGATTATTTGATTTGCTGAGAAGTTTATCCAAACAAACCCTAACTCACTTTGATAAAACTAAAGCTTCAAATACCAAAATTATTCTCCACCAAAGACAGCTAAAAGTAGAAAATATAGAACCCATAGTCTATATGAATTTTGAAGTCATTAACAGTGAAAGATCACTGTTTTCTTTTCTGTTTTTTTTTCACCCTCCAAATGGCAAAACAAAGAGGGCTCTAACCTTTACTTCCAGACATAACTCTTCCCATATCAATCTTCTCTAAGTGATACAAAAAACTGCTTCAACCACTTCATATGGGGGATTTGTCAAAGGTCGAATAAAAAAATCGATCGGAATTGACTGAAGTCCTCAAATAAGGGTGCCCGGTCCTCAAAAGGTCAGCCCTTTTAAGGCCCAAGGGCAGATTCAGGGCCTACCCTGCCCTGCCCTCCTCGGTCCGGCCCTCTATTGCCTATCACATATAGTAAATATATGTTTATTAGTGTAAATAATATGTTTATTATTAAATTAATTTTTAAAATTACCATATATACCTTGAAAACTATTTGAATTTGGGGGTATGGTGGTAATTTCACTAAAATGTCATCTTATATAAAGCCCAAAACCTAAACCTAACCTAACCCTAATAGAATATCTCAACTCGTCTCGTCTCTCACACACTCTCACTCCATCACTCAACTACTCTCTGATCTCTCTCTCCCAACTCTCTAATCTCTCTCAAGAGTCTCGACTTTCATCTTTCTCTCTCAATTCTCTGATTTGCACTTTATGTTGCGTTGCCAGTACCAAGCCCGAGTAAATGAGGATGGTTTTGTGACTTCATCTTTCATGTCAGATTGATAGTCGATGTAAAAAAAAATACTAAATCATGACAAAAAATATTCTTTGCTCTTCTTTCTTGCCCTAGCCTTCATAGTTACCAAGTATGGTACGGGTATAATATGGCAATAATCCGTTTGGGAAGTACAAGCGTTATATGGCAAAAACATGGTAAAAGTATGAAAAAAAAATTATAAATAATTATAATTATAAATAAATAAAAATCATGATATGAACTAATAACAATTATTTAATACGGAATATGTGTTTAACACAGTAAAAGTACGGCAAAAAAGGTGTATTATACACATTTTATACATAATCCACGTATTAAACACATATTGTATGGCAATACGAGTATAATACTTAACACAGCAAAAGTACACCATTTTAAATGGCAACCCCCCCCCCATAATAAGTATAATATGGGGGTTGGTAACTAAGCTAGCCCTTGAGGCCTTGAGGGTAGGGCTAGGGCAGGAAAGAAGAGCAAATAATTTTTGGTCGAATGATGGATAGGGCTTGTGCCTAACCAATTCATGCCCTCCAAGGGCTAGGCACTCTGATCTAGCCTAGCCCTTTGATAGCCCTAATGCTGGTTGTGGAGATGGGATTTAGCATCATTCCAAACTGAAAACCCCCAATAAGGAATAATGGAAAATTACTAAATCAAAGTCGCTGCCTATTCTAATTTGAGGTGAGAATAGGAACCCTTACCTATCAATGGATAAAGCAATGGTAGTAAAAACATAGATTTGGGTAAGAGATTTGGTTGAGCTAGTTAGGCACTCATAGGCACCCGCTAAAAGCGGTTACTTACTCCCAAAACCCACCTTAGATAATTGGAAACTAAGTTAGAATTTATGTTTTGAACATGCTATTATGGGGTCATGCATCAAAATAGAATCATGCTAATTAGGATATCAAATCAAAACTAGAAACATGCCAAATATCCATTCATCCAAAATAGGAACATGCTAATTCAAAATAGAGTACTTAAAATGAAAACAAACATTAAATAGCAATAAATATCAAAATAGAAACTAACCTAATTTTTTTACCTAATGCACTTTAAACAAACTTAGGGGAATCAAGCCACACGTAGTTCCAAACAAATCTATCTAAGCATTTTTATTTTTATTTGTATTTTTAATTTTCTGACTTTTTGGTCTTTTATGAATTTCTTGATTTTTATTATTTTTTGTATTTTTTTATGCCTTAGCAGTTTAGGCTCATGCAGGGATGGAGCATCTATCATGCAAGCTAGCAATCAAGCAATCTAAAATTCAGACTAAATTCATACAATCACTAGAAAATTCAGATTATCATTAAATTATCAACTCTAACCTGACAATGATAAATTCTGATAATCTAGCGCTATCTAGGCTAAAAACAGTCAGATTAATAAGCATATATAACAACAAAAAT
This sequence comes from Tetracentron sinense, assembly GCA_015143295.1. Classification (NCBI taxonomy): domain Eukaryota; kingdom Viridiplantae; phylum Streptophyta; class Magnoliopsida; order Trochodendrales; family Trochodendraceae; genus Tetracentron; species Tetracentron sinense. The sequence goes on from JABCRI010001310.1 coordinate 6,408, forward strand.
TATGATTATTTAACATTATTGAAGCTAACAAAAATTTAATAGCATAAAATAATTTTTAAAAAATGCTGATTATCTAATGTTATTAAAGTTGAAAAAAATTATATCAAATAGTCCTATAATTAACAAACATTGGACCATTCTAACAGTAATAAATTAGAAAATCATTATTTAATCTATAAACTAATTAAAATTCATATTAACAGCTAATCTAAAAACTAATTAGACTAAAAATTAAAGTAAAAAATGGAATAATTCTAACCTAACTAACTAATAACTAATCTAATTATTATCTATAAATAACTTAAAATCATATTAATTACTACCTTAAAAAAATAGATTAGTTACTAACCTAAACTAATTTAAAGAAAATCAAATGAATCCAATCTAAACTAATTAGTTTCAAACCAACCTAAGGTAATTATATTAAAACTAACTTAAGCTAACGAATGTAATTATTCTAACCTAAAAAAAAAACAAATTAACACTAATGTAAATTAGATTAATAATTAACTGGTTTAAACTGACCTAAATTAGATTAACACTATTCTAAAAGAAAAGATTAAAACCAACTCTAAAAATAATCTAACATAAAATAACTTTTGGAAAAAACAATGGGGCTTACCTGCTGCCGCCGTGGAGGAGAGGAGAGTGAAGTGGAGCGAAGGCTACTAGCGCTATTGCAGAGTTTGAGGGATGAAGAGAGTGAGCAGGGCCGAGAGATCAGAGAGAGCTTGAGACCGTCCAAAGACCATCCCAAAAGTAAAAGACCCCCCTTTATAATGGTTTCCCCCTTAAATAATTCTCATTTTCTGAAGAAAAAAAAAATCAAGTTTTTTGAAAGTGTCTATTGGGCTGGTTGGCCTCCGGGGTCTTTTAAAAGAGTTTTGGATCTGTCCAATTGCGATTGCACTCACATAGCCCCATTTTAACCCTAATTAAGAAATTTTTTACTCTTATGATTAATTCTTTAAATATTTTATTCTAAAACCAAGATTAGATTGTTTAATCTTAAGGTTTGGTGAATTTTAACCATAGTTGATGGGGATTAAAAGGGATACGTGTTCTAGGGTGGAGCTAGGAGATTTTCCTTAAGAGATGAGTTTTTTTTTTTTTTTTGGAGTAATGAATATACCATGGTCATAAAATTCATTAATGTTGCATTCTAATAAAGGTCCATTAACAATAAAAATAAGCACCCTCCCTTTTGAGAGATTTTTTTTTTTTTTTTTTTTGAGAATTGAGATATCATTTATAAACTAGGAAGAGACAAACACAGCCCCTACGGGGTCTCAGACCTCGCTCATAACTAAAACGACGACACTCTCTGGCCGATAAGTGCCGAACAATAAAACTCCCCTAGTAACTGAAAGTCAAAGCCTTAGCAGCCAAGTTATGAGCAAACTCATTCTGACGTCGTGGAATGTGTTCCACAAATGACCTATGAAACAACAAGAAGTTGGACTAGATATCCTTTACAATTGGCTTGATTTCAACCAACAATGGAGAAGAGGAAGAGACCACTTGATTCACCACCGAGCTGGCATCCGAGAGAAAATGAACTGAGGACCAGTTATTGGCTAAAGCAAATTCCGTAGCGGAATGGAGAGCCAGTGCTTCAGCCACAATTGTAGACCCACCCAAAAGACCCTGAATTTTAACCCCCAAAATAGTACCTTTGGAATTTCTTGCCACCACCCCAATTCCAGCATGCGCACCATCCAAATTCGAAGCTCTATCAGATGCTATCACGGGCCAACTCTAGGACTGAAACCTTGAACATGTGTGATCTATAGCATCTGAACTGTGAGGAGCCGAAGAACCCACACGAGGACTGGGCAACGAGGTCTCTCCTTTCACCACCAGGCGAACAACTTTATCTGCTATCCGAGAATGGGAAGGTAGCACATTGTTGTATTTAAGATCATTCCAAGCTTTCCAAATATGCCACACCAAATTAGCAATCATGGAGAGATTCCGTAACTTAACCAGCTTAGCTAATTAAAGGGGCATCCACCCAAAAATTCCACCACTCATTAAAAGTAGAAAATCTTTTAAAATACGATCGGCAAGTGAGAGGAGAACCCCACCATACTGCATGTCGCGCCCCAAAATACCCCCTAGGAGTTAAGGGATACTTTAGAGGTGACTACGTGAACATGTCAAACCATCCTGTAATGCAAGAGGCTAGACATAATATAATACAATGATAATCAGAGCGCAGAAACTAAACATAAGTGCAGAAGCATAAGCCAACTTTTTCTTTTCTTCTGTAACACCAAATAGTATTCCAAGTTAACATATACCAATTACAATCAAAGTAAAGGTGGACATGCCCACCTATCAAAATACAAAAAGAAACTCTCTAACCCTCTCCTCTCAACAGTAGTCGAGGTATGGCCACACATCCAAGTCCCCATCCTCCTGAGACTGCCATGGGATAGGTGGCTCCCTCTCCTCTACATACTCCTCCTCGATCCAAGGCTCGGGGTCGAGGACATCCACAGTACCTGCCGACATAAAAGTACGGTTGAGCATGGAATACTCAGCGAGTACAAACTACTAGCTAACCATAACAATAGCGAAAGCATAACAACAGTGAGCAATACAAGATATTAATTTAAAGCAATAGTGAAAGCATAAGATACATAGCCATATCTTGACATGCGTGTATGAATGCAAAAACCTCGGTAAAACTCATGTCTCGGAAACCTTTTTCGTGTCTCGGTCAAATCATGTATGTGTGTCGTGTCTTGTCTTGTATTTCATGTCTTGATTTATTCTTGACTTGTATACTTGTGAGCCAAAGGCTAGCACCCTTCCTTAGGCTACCAACTTCCTTGTCATGTTCTTGTTCCATTTCTCTTGTGAGCCAAAGGCTAGCACCCTTCCTTGGGCTACCAACCTCCTTGTCATGTTCTTGTTCCATTTCTCTTGTGAGCACCCTTCCTTGGGCTACCAACCTCCTTGTCATGTTCTTGTTCCATTTCTCTTGTGAGCCAGAGGTTAGCACCCTTCCTTGGGCTACCAACCTCCTTGTCATGTTCTTGATTCATCATATACAAATACAATCTTGGAAAACCCGGTTTCATGCATGCATGTGTGCTCATGTGCGTGCCAATAGTGACAATCATGGAGACACGTGTAACAAGAGGGATATCGCATCATATTTCACTTCATAGTATAACATGTAAGCATTTAGGTGATCAACATGGCATTTGGTCAAGTCATCATTTACAAGAATAATTACATAAAGCTTACATCCATTTCCTTTATCAATTTCATTTATTCTTGGTTTAGGCATATTATCAAACATCCGGTGTGCAACATTTTAGTAGTTTTATTTCCCATTTTTAGCGCATAAATTTCCAACACAACATCCAAGTATGTTCATTATTCATAGAGTGCACTTCCACCATTTTCCATACCCACATTTCACAACGTCCAACGGCATCCAATCGCCTCTACATCCACCATTCATACATACAACTCCACATTCACATTTATCTTGTTTAGGTTTAGGAGTATAGCACATTTCAAGTAAGGGAAGATACAAGACCAACATCATAATGTCAAAGGGGAAAAACTAGATTATTGCTAAAGAAAGTTAGTAGAGTGTACTAACCTTGAATCAAGGCTTGATCCTTGGTAGGGACCTTGATTGAAGCTCCAACTTGAAAGATGAAGCCTTTGCTTGAAAGAAGCTTGAGTTGGGGAAGAAATCTCTTTCAAAAACGTGAGTGAGGGCTGCCCTAGCTTTGAGAATGCACCCCACCCGAGCTTGAGTTGAAATCTTGAAGAAAACGTGCTTGGGGACGATCTAGGGTCTTCACCCCTTTGATTTCTTCTCCAAAAGCAACCTAGGTTTAGGAAGCCCTTTTCTCTTATCTCTTATCTCCCAAATCTCTCTAAGTATAGTGAATGATGCCCTAAGGCTCGGACAAGCCTTAAGGAGAAAGGGTTTAACCCCCAAAAGACGAAAAAGCCCTTAATGAAAATTCTGAAAAACACAAAGACCGAGCGATCGGTGGTTATGACCGATCGATCGGTTGCCTACCGAGCGATCGGTGTTTATGACCGATCGACCGGTCAAAAACTCACTCTCTGGAAAATTTCCCCATACAAAATTTCTGACCGTGCGATAGCTACCGATCGATCGGTTATGGACCGATCGATCGCTGACTGGACCGAGCGATCGGTGCTCTGTATGTCTGGACTGTTTTGACCATATCTTTTGACTCGCTCGTCGGATTTCGACGATTCAACTTGCGTTGGATCCGTCTTTCGAAAACGAACATTTCAGACGTTTCAGAATTTCCGATTTCTCCCTTATTTATTAATTAGACTACAAAAACGTCCAATTAGCTATGAAGGTGCTATTCATTAAGGATGAAAAAGTCCGGGGTGCTACACTGCACGAGCTATAGAACAATCCACAAAAAGATGCACCACTGATTCCATTTGTTCACCACAAAAATGACATAAAAGGTCTACCAGGATTCGCTTTTTTGCTACATTTTCATTTATTGCCACCGCATTATGTAGACATCTCTAAACAAACCAAATCACCTTTGGGGGAATTGAAAGTAGCCACAAGAATTTCCAACAGTCCGAATGGTTAACAGAAGAAGAGCTAGGAGCTCTCTCTCTCCCCATAGGATGAAGAGAGATGAATTCGTGATATGCCGATCAAACCGTGAAAATCCCAGATTTGGTATGATGCCATAACAGGATATCCTCATGAAAATGAATGGGAATCGGAATCTTACGAATAGCTAGTATCTCATCATCATGAAGCACCTGTGTTAAACGGTGAAGGTCCCAAGATCTCGAGTCTGGGTCGATAAAATCACTCACCCTAGTCCAAGTACAATCTAATGGCTTTGGGGAGTAGAGCTTGAAACCATGGAGCGATGGGATCCACTTGTCCTCCCATATCTTAATAAGCTGCCTGACCCAACACCCCACCTCAAACCTGGAAGTAGAACCTGTAGCCCAGCCAGAATACTACGCCAAGCCCACGAAGGCCTTTGTCCAACAACTGCTCTGAAGAAATCTGTATGCGGGAAATAGATATTCTTAGCTAACTAAGCCCACTCTGAATTCGGATTAGTCAAAAGATTCCAACCCTGTTTCGCCAATAAGGCAAGATTGAAGGAAGCCAGCTGACGAAACCCAGCTCCCTCTGCGTCTTTACCTTGACACATGGTCTTCCAACTAACCCAGTGGGCCCTCTTATGCAAGTCCTCCTGGTCCCACCAGAATTGAGTAGCCTTCGACTCGATCTCATTACATAAGGCAATAGGTAATTTAAAGAAACCCATAGCATAAGAGGGGATAGCCTGAACAACCACCTTAATTAGAATAGCACACCCTGCTTTATTAAGAAACCTTCCCCGCCAACTACTGAGCTTAGGCATCACTCTATCCCGGATATAAGCAAACATATGAGCTTTAGAACGCCCAAAAATAGAAGACAAGTGGAGGAAAATTCCTGGGTTATCCATAATTCGCATGTGCATGGACCTCGAGATCAATTCCTGGAATTTCCGAGGTGTATTCTTGCTAAAGATCAAGCCAGATTTGGAATAATTAATCATCTGCCCAGAAAACTGAGATTATCTGGCGAGAACCCCATTCAACATTCGAATCTCCTCCAAGTTAGCTTTGCTGAAAATAATACAGTTGTCTGCAAACAAGACATGTGAACTAGAAGGACACCGCCTCTTGATTCGAATACCGGAAAGAAAGCCATGCCCCTCTGCCTCTCGAAGAAGATAAGAGAAATAATTAGTAACCAAAATGAAAAGCAAAGGAGATAGGGGGTCACCTTGCCGTAAGCCACGTGTAGGAGTAATAAAACCCTTAGGTAATTCGTTGATCAAAATAGCATATCGAACCGTACTAATACATTGCATTATTAAATCCACCCATCTTTTGCAAAAGCCCAAACGCCTCAACACTTTCTCCACAAAAACCCATTCAAGCCTATCATAAGCTTTGTTCATATCCAGCTTCATCGTCATTAAATAGTCAGATTGTCTCTTGACCCCTTTTATATGATGTAGAATTTCATGCGTGGTGAGAATACTTTCAGAAATGTTATGGTTCGGGACGAAAGCATATTGATTTGGGAGAACAAGGTCATTAATAATAGCTTTCAAATGGTTAACAAGGACATGAGACATAATTTTATACAGCACATTGCAAAGCCCAATAGGACGGAAATCCCCCAAATTTTCTGGTGTGCTTTTCTCTGGAATGAGGGTAATGTGTGTAAAATTTACCTCCCGGAGAAGGAAACCACTGTTGAAAAAGCTTTTATTTGCCGTCATAACATCGCGCTCGACCACCTCGCAATAGTGCTGGTAAAACAGACCAGGCATTCCATCAGGACCTGGGGCTTTGGTAGCTCCAATTTCAAAAACCGCTGCCTTGATTTCAGCATCCTCTAAAGGGCGAATTAAAGCCCTATTCATCTCATCTGTTACTGTCCAAGGAATAGAAGATAAAGCCTCATCATCAAAAGTAGGTTGCGTACACATGTAAAGCTTTCTAAAATGATCAAGGATACCATGCTCCACCTCATCCAGCGTCAACCAAAGAGAACTGTCTTCTGAACACATATTCTCAATTTTGTTTTGAGCTCTTCTTTGAAGAGTAGAAAGATGAAAATACTTAGTATTTTTGTCGCCCTCCTTAAGCCATCGGATTCTAGAGCGTTGAGCCCATAACATTTCCTCTTATTGTAACACAACATCTAGCTCTTGTTGAATCTTTGTCTCTTCCTTCACCTATTCCGAGTGTTTATATAAATAAAATTAATTATATTTTAATTATTTATATTATACATATAAAAAAAATTACAAAATTTTGAAGGGACCAAACTTCCCACATAATCAACTAAGGGTCCACAATTCCTCCATTAGTCAGGCCCTTTTGGAGTGAGTGCCTAGGTTTACTCTTATGGCACCTTGGTGGTTACCTTAGGTCTGATCGTGTGTGTTTAGTGTTTCCTTACCTATTCCCAAAAAAAACTAATTTGGGGACACTATATACAAAAAATTTATATTATTTACTTTTTAATTTAAATAATACCTAATGGAAAAAACTTTTTCAAAACTTGGGGAAGCCATGGCCCCTTCCCGCCCCTCTTGGCTTCGCCCCTGCACGTGTTGGCTTGTGATGCGATTGAATATGATCTCATGTCCTTTGACTCTTAGAAATTAAAATGAGGTAGAAAACATGTAAATTAAAATATTTGGATACGGGTCATGGAATATGGTTTTGGGGTTGTTGATAGACAAGGGTTTTGGGTCAATAGAGGGATTATAGAGGGTTATGGGTAATAGTTTGTGGGTTTTGGCTTGCTAGGTCATTGAGGGATTATGGTTTGAGATTATGGGTATTTGACTACTAATTTTAAAAGAAGTCACTTTTTTTATAAATAAAGAAAAATAGGGTTGAAGGTATGGGGCCAGGGGGCTGAAGCCCCCCTAAAGTTTTGAATATATATATTTATATATCAAACCAGAAACTTGTTAGTATCTCATATCGAGGCACGTGTTCAACACATTGTCCTTACGGTGAAATTCGCCTCTTACTGGTCCTTTGCAACCTTGGTGCTTACAGGAACAATAGCTGGTGTAAAGCCCATATTTTGGTATTGGCTTATTCCGTTGTCAAAACAGTGTGTCATGTGTCTTGAGTCCTTGCCTTCATGCATTCAAGACTAGTGAAGATGAAAAGTGACAAATATCAACTAAATACCTAGCCTATACCTTATGTGGATTGACCTATAAAGTTTGTTTGTCTTGAGTGGTTAGTGGTTTGCCCTTAGTTGAAGCTTTCGATTCAAAATAGGTGAAATCAACTATCTATCAAGGGTATTTTGGTTATTTTCAATGATCCAAAATGTATAAAACTTTTAGGGTAGATTTTAGATGACCTAAAGTAGTTATGGTTCAAATTTCAGATTAATCTGATAAGAATTGACCATTGTAGAATCATTCAAAGTTTCAGTGGTTGCGCTAAAAATTGCTGAAATATGTTGTGAATAGTGACTTTGTTCGAATGGGCGTCGAGCCATTCGAACGGCCTACATGAATTCAGTATTTTTCTCATATTAGAATTATGTTTTTGACCCTATATAAGTTGGGTATGATCCTCATTCAAACCTAAGAACATTAGAGAGTTTCTAAAGGATTATTAGAGTTTACCAAACTCATTCTCATCTCCTCTTCTATCTTAGAGTTTGCAAGCCTTTGGTTTCATTCTTACTTGCTTGAATTTTCCCTTTAATAGGAATCCATGTAAGGTTTGATTTTAATCATCCAGCAACCCATTCAATCCTATTACATGAAGTCCGATTTTGACGAAACTTTATATGACTGAACTTGGGGTAGTCCGAAACTCATTGTAAAAATTTTATGGAAAAATTCTGAGTTTTGACAGAAAAAATAAATTTGGGAGAAAACTGCAAAACCCACTAATTTCCTGGTTTGGGACACAAAACACGCTGTCATTTCTTCGTTTGAGATGATTATTTTTCGAAATGACAGACGGTCGTCCTTATGGTCGACCGGCACGCTGTAATACCAGTCGCATGGATTTCTATTAGAATCTTTGCGAAATATCGAGTCCTAACGCAACTTCAGAAATCTGTAAATTTCATGTTTTCTTGATTTTATTTCGTACAAGGCCCTCGCGGTCTCGCGAATCGATATGCGACGGAACTGAAACGACAGTTGATCGTTCAGATAGCCGACTCGTATATTGTATATGATTTTTGAGGAAAAAACATTGAAGTTTTATCAATACAATCCAATCCCGAACAAAACCCACTTCTCACCAATTTAACAAATAATTAACTAATTAACCTCAATTAAGGATCCATAAACGCATAATTTTATTATATTAAAATTCTGGGTCATTACAATCTCCCCTCATTACAAAAATTTTATCATCGAAATTTAAATACACATCAGTCTTCAAACAACTGAGGATGATTCCTTCTAATAGCATCCTCAAGTTCCCATGTGGTTTCTGTGAGCACGAGATTTCACTCCCTCTACCTCACGGGTTTTATGTAAAGAGTCGTCATCTATTGATTCAGAACGGATAAGTCCCCGGGTCTTAGATAAGGTCTTGGTCTGCGGTAGAGGTCTAGGTAAGAGGTTTAGTTAAGTTCGGGGAAGGTGTTAAGCACTCCGGAGCTTCCATTTTACAATGGTTCCCTACTCCCTAGGTATAAGCCAATTAAAGTCTAGTTATTGTTCAAATACCTAAGTTTTTAAAGTAATACTAACTCAAGAAAGAGAAAGTTAATTAGGGTCGAACCCGGATTGGGTTGCCTACGTACTCACAAAGTGAGATCAGACCGAGCGTAGTTCTGGTACATGGACTCGTGTCAAGACTAAGGGGTGTGTTTGTGTGCACCAAGGGTGGCTAATGGTCTAACCCGGAGGTTATGATTTAGTTGACCAGGTTGGTCAAGTGCATGGTTTGAGCCTGATAGGCTTAGGATTAGTCCGGTAGACTGGGGTTAGGCCCGGTAGGCCAAAGAGTAAATCCAGTAAACTTAAAATAGGCCCAGTAGGCCAAGGGTAGACTTAACTAAGGTTAGGGTTGCTAACTGAGATTAAGGGTCAAACTAACCATGGTTAGGATTGTTAACCACAGTTGAGGGTAACAAGGTTAAACTTGATAAGCTGAGATTGGGCCCAGTGAGGCAAGGGTGAGTCCGGTAAGCTAAGAGATTAGGCCCGGTAGGCCAAAAACAGATTTAACCAAGGTTAGAGTTGCTAACTGGAGTTAAATGAGAAGTCAACCATGGTTAGAGTTGTTAACCATGGTAAAAAAGGTCAAAGCAGAATCATTTGGGTCTTTTAGCAAATTTTTGAATATTTTAAGAATTTTCCAGATTTTACAAGGGTTAAGAGGTGTTTAACCATGGTTAAAAGTTAACCAGAGTTGGGTTAACCCTGCTTAAAGATCCAGGCAAGTCAGGATGGGCCTAGCGAGCATGGCAGGGCCTAGAGTGGCCTCTTACCTGGTCTGGGCCATATGTAAAAGCCCAACAATAGAAAAATCAATAATTGCGGTAATAGGATTACCGCAATTACAGAAGTAATTCCAGGGGATTTTGCAGGTCTGGGGTTTGAGATAAGGATTTACCCAAGGGGTGTTGGACCCACAGGGTTGAAGCGGGAAGTTCAGGAAAGGTCCTGAGCCTTTGGTAGGCCTAGGGGGAGGTCTGGAGTGGGCCCAAGGTAGGCCTGAACTCACTGTGCTTGGTAAACTGAAATGGCAGTAGAGGATCTACCGCCATTATGCCTATTTCTGGTTTTAGACAAATTAACCATGGTTAAACAAAAGGATGGACCCTGGAAGGACCAGGGTGGGTAGAAGGGAGTCAGAGGAAGCCAACCATGGCACTGGAATGGACCAAGGCCCCACCCAAAGGGGTGTAACAGTGCTGCAAAGTAGAAAGCAAGGAATGACGATAATTATTCTACCACCATTCATGAAGATTTCTAGAAATCGGTTTGCCCCTCCTAGGCTTGGACCAAGCCAACTTCCAGGGGATCCCTCATTGACTGAGGGTTCCCTAGAAGGGTGGGGGCGGTACCTGGCATTGGGGGGTCTTGTACCCTACCTAGGATTAGGCTGGTGATTAATCATGTTTAATATTTTTAACTATGATTAAGGGGGTGTAAAAATTGGGTGCTTACAACTTCCTTTGTGTCGTGGTGCTGCCACAAAAATTTAACCAGCTTGATCGTCTTATTCCGCAATACTTGTTCTTTACAATCTAATAATTTCACTGGCTTCTCTTCAGAAATTAAGTCTTCTCTTACTTGAATCAGTTCATATTGTATCACATGCGAAAGATCAGATACATATTTCCTCAGCATGGATATGTGGAATACATTGTGAACCCTCTCCAGCTCTAGTGGTAACGCCAGACGGTAGTCTGCGCCTCCTACTTTAGCCAATATCTCAAAAGGTTCAATGAATCGTGGGCTTAATTTTCCCACTTTCCAAATCGTACTATACCTTTTGATGGAGATATTTTTAAGAAGACATGGTCACCGACTCGAAATTCTATGTCTCGACATTTTCTATCTGCGTACATTTTCGGTCGACTTTGTGCAGATAATAATCTCGATCGAAATAACTCAATATTCTTTGTTGTTTCTTGCACTAACTTAGGTCCCAGTAGTTTACGTTCCCCTACTTCAGTCCAACATATTGGCGACCGATACCTTCTGCCATACAAGGCCTCATAAGGAGTCATTTGTATACTTGTCTGATAACTGTTATTATATGCAAACTTGATCAATGGCAAGTGATCATCCTAGTTTCCCCGGAAGTTTAAATTGTAAGTGCGCATCATATCTTTTAGAGTTTGTATCGTGCGCTCAGAATGTCCATCAGTTTACGGATGATAGGTTGTATTCATGTTTAGCTGCATTCCCAAAGCCTCTTGCAGACTTCTCCAAAACCGAGAAATGAATCGTGGATCGCGATTTGACACAATAATCACTGGTACACCATACAGCTTCACAATTTCTTTGATGTACAACTTTGATAGATTTTACAGGGTTATTGTCGCGCCCCAAAATACCCCCTAGGAGTTAAGGGATACTTTAGAGGTGACCACGTGAACCTGTCAAACCATCCTGTAACGCAAGAGGCTAGACATAATATAATACAATGATAATCAGAGCGCGGAAACTAAACATAAGTGCAGAAGCATAAGCCAACTTTTTCTTTTCTTCTGTAACACCAAATAGTATTCCAAGTTAACATATACCAATTACAATCAAAGTAAAGGTGGACATGCCCACCTATCAAAATACAAAAAAAAACTCTCTAACCCTCTCCTCTCAACAGTAGTCGAGGTATGGCCACACATCCAAGTCCCCATCCTCCTGAGACTGCCATGGGATAGGTGGCTCCCTCTCCTCTACATACTCCTCCTCGACCCAAGGCTCGAGGTCGAGGACATCCACAGTACCTGCCGACATAAAAGTACGGCTGAGCATGGAATACTCAGCGAGTACAAACTACTAGCTAACCATAACAATAGCGAAAGCATAACAACAGTGAGCAATACAAGATATTAATTTAAAACAATAGTGAAAGCATAAGATACATAATCATATCTTGACATGCGTGTATGAATGCAAAAACCTCGGTAAAACTCATGTCTCGGAAACCTTTTTCGTGTCTCGGTCAAATCATGTATGTGTGTCGTGTCTTGTCTTGTATTTCATGTCTTGATTTGTTCTTGACTTGTATACTTGTGAGCCAGAGGCTAGCACCCTTCCTTAGGCTACCAACCTCCTTGTCATGTTCTTGTTCCATTTCTCTTGTGAGCCAGAGGCTAGCACCCTTCCTTGGGCTACCAACCTCCTTGTCATGTTCTTGATTCATCATATACAAATACAATCTTGGAAAACCCGGTTTCATGCATGCATGTGTGCTCGTGTGCGTGCCAATAGTGACAATCATGGGGACACGTGTAACAAGAGGGATATCGCATCATATTTCAATTCATAGTATAACATGTAAGCATTTAGGTGATCAACATGGCATTTGGTCAAGTCATCATTTACAAGAATAATTACATAAAGCTTACATCCATTTCCTTTATCAATTTCATTTATTCTTGGTTTAGGCATATTATCAAACATCCGGTGTGCAACATTTTAGTAGTTTTATTTCCCATTTTTAGCGCATAAATTTCCAACACAACATCCAAGTATGTTCATTATTCATAGAGTGCACTTCCACCATTTTCCATACCCACATTTCACAACGTCCAACGGCATCCAATCGCCTCTACATCCACCATTCATACATACAACTCCACATTCACATTTATCTTGTTTAGGTTTAGGAGTATAGCACATTTCAAGTAAGGGAAGATACAAGACCAACATCATAATGTCAAAGGGGAAAAACTAGATTATTGCTAAAGAAAGTTAGTAGAGTGTACTAACCTTGAATCAAGGCTTGATCCTTGGTAGGGACCTTGATTGAAGCTCCAACTTGAAAGATGAAGCCTTTGCTTGAAAGAAGCTTGAGTTGGGGAAGAAATCTCTTTCAAAAACGTGAGTGAGGGCTGCCCTAGCTTTGAGAATGCACCCCACCCGAGCTTGAGTTGAAATCTTGAAGAAAACGTGCTTGGGGACGATCTAGGGTCTTCACCCCTTTGATTTCTTCTCCAAAAGTAACCTAGATTTAGGAAGCCCTTTTCTCTTATCTCTTATCTCCCAAATCTCTCTAAGTATAGTGAATGATGCCCTAAGGCTCGGGCAAGCGTTAAGGAGAAAGGGTTTAACCCCCAAAAGACGAAAAAGCCCTTAATGAAAATTCTGAAAAACACGAAGACCGAGCGATCGGTGGTTATGACCGATCGATCGGTTGCCTACCGAGCGATCGGTGTTTATGACCGATCGACCGGTCAAAAACTCACTCTCTGGAAAATTTCCCCATACAAAATTTCTGACCGTGCGATAGCTACCGATCGATCGGTTATGGACCGATCGATCGCTGACTGGACCGAGCGATCGGTGCTCTGTATGTCTGGACTGTTTTGACCATATCTTTTGACTCGCTCGTCGGATTTCGACGATTCAACTTGCGTTGGATCCGTCTTTCGAAAACGAACATTTCCGACATTTCGGAATTTCCGATTTCTCCCTTATTTATTAATTAGACTACAAAAACGGCCAATTGGCTATGAAGGTGCTATTCATTAAAGATGAAAAAGTTCGGGGTGCTACAGTTATCGTATCCTTAATAGCGAGGAAGTGGGTCAACTTTGTCAATCGATCAACTATCACCCAAACAGCGTCGTGTCCACTCCTTGTTTTTTGGTAATCCCACCACGAAATCCATCGTAATATGCTCCAATTTTCACTCAGGAATAGGCAATGAATTCAATAATCCAAGAGGTTTCTGGTGTTCTATTTTTACCTGCTAGCAAACAAGGCATCAAAATACATAGTCTGCAATCTCCATTTTCATGTCGTTCCGCCAGTAGTTATTTTTTACATCGTGATACATCTTCGTGCTCCCAGGGTGTACTGCAAAACGAGAGTGGTGTGCCTCATTAAGCAGTTCATTCTTCAACTCGAGATTTCCTGATACACAAATTTGACCTTTGAATCGAAGTATTCCATTTTCATATGCGTCAAAATCACCCATTTTTCCCTGAAGCATTTTGTCTTTGATAGATTTGATCTCTTGATCTTCCAACTATGCCTCCTGAATCTTCTGCAATAAATCTGACTTGGCTAGAATACTAGCCAACTTGGCACTCTTACCCTGGAATCCCAAACTCAGATTCCAACTATTGAATTTTTCGATCATCTTCCATCACTCTGCCCTCATGTATGCCACAGATCCGACCGTCTTTCGACTCAGGGCATCAGCTACCGCATTACCCTTACCAGGATGATATTGGATTACATAGTCGTAATCCTTCAAGAATTCCATCCAACGTCATTGCCACATATTGAGATCTTTCTGGGAGAAAATGGCTAAATGAAGTCCTTTTGGTATTCCTTTCTCACCCAAACGGCTTTAACAGATTTATTGACCCTTTGGTCATTAACCGTTTCAGATGAGGATTCAGACAAGACCTTTTACCTCTTCCTCATATTCCTTCTTTTTCAGGATTGAGTCATAGAATTATGACGGACATTATAGTTCTTCCTGTAACCTCCTTTATATCTAGCATAATGAATGTCATGACCATGCCACTATCTAGAGTTATTATAGATATTCAATATATCATGATTTAACTTCTTAGACATATCCACTAGAATATCAACTCTCCTTTGAAGATTCTCATTAAAATTATTTTGGTTCCTAGAACCATGATTGAGCATTCTTCAAAGTTTAGGACATCAAGACCTAATATGACCCTTTACTCCACATTTATGGCATGTAGGAATGAATTTTTGAGTAGAATGGTCTTTTCCTTTAGCATGAGGGAGCTTGCAGGCTCAGTGTTCGAGATAGATGGAGTTCCCTTCGTATCTCCACACATCTGATCTTGCTCAAGATCAGCTAACTTGATTTCAAGACTTGTCTTGTGATCAAGACAAATATGTAAATTAGATTCAAGAATCTGGGTCTTGACAAGGAGGGAAACCTTCTTTCCCTCCAGCTGAGACACAAGGGCTTTCAACCTAGAAGCCACTTGGTCAGAGGCATCAATTTCCTTTCTAATTAACTTGACCTTTTTGTTCATGAAAATTCGAACTTTTTTCACCCTTAAGTATTCCTCAAACAACTCATCATAAGTTTTCTAGAGGTCTCCCTCACAACAAGAGTCACTTTGACTCTCTTATCATCCTCACTCTTGTCACTCATACTAACAATAGACGAGGACTCTTCAATCCCATCGACGGAGGAAAAGGAAGCCATAAAAGTTATACTCTCCTCATGGGAAACTTTAAGAATATCTTATGCACATTTAGTCATTAATAATTTATTTGAAGAATTAGAGATGGTCTGGTCTTCTATAGGTTTTGTAGGATTAGTCCAACTCTTTTCTAATGTGTTTCGTAACCTCTTGTCCAAAGATAGGTGAAAGACTCTCATTTGAGCTTTCCAATATTAATATCACACTCATTTAACAATGGGGAAAAGAGATGGATCCTTCCTTGCTTTGGAGATTCATTTTCACCGAATATATAAAAGAATAGATCGCACTAATAAATTAGTGAACTTGTTCTGATACCAATTGAAAAAATCCGATGAATCCCAAATATATGTTTGAGTTAATAACTCACAAACCCAAGGGAGTGGCTAAGTCTTCCTAAAAGTCTATCTACCATTTTTTGTATTAGTAATTAAATTATTAACTAAGGGAGGATGAACAATAATGTGCAGAAATAGGGAAGACAAGCAAATCACAACACAATGATTTTTACGTGGAAACCCTTCTGAAAAAAACCACGGGACCTATTCCAGCAAATAGGTATAACTAATAAAAAGAACCAAATACTTATAAGACTCGAACCTGACTCCCTCGAACTTGACACTATGATCCTTCAGTTCTTAGTCTTCCACGCCTCGAAAAGCAATCACGATCTCGCAAGACTCGTAATCTACCACAATAGTCTATTCTTCTCTTTGTGTCTCCACATCCACGATCTCCAAAGATCTATCTCCGTCAAAGACGGCTTCAGATTCTTCTGACCAAATAACCACGATCTTCCTCGGATTGATCTCCTTCGCAAATGCTTCGATTAACACCGGCCAATGTTCTTAACAGAACGGGTTGACGGTTGTTTCACAAAACAAACCCTAGTTGTATTCCCAATAATGGAATCACAAACAAGAATGATAAAGAAAGTCTTGCAAACTCTAGGATGGAAGAGGAGAGGAGAATACCCTAAATTTCTCTAAAAACTTCTCTCTAAACTCTCAAAACTCCTTGGGTTCGAATGAGGATCAAACTCTCTTTATATATAGCAAAATAAGGACTTAGAAATAATCAATTAGGAGTCCAAATCCACGAGGACAGGTCGACTGAATTTTAGGTGTGGTTGACTGGTCAAAAAACAACCCACTAGAAAAATAAGCCATACAAAATCTTCAACATTCGATTGACTGGATTTAAATCCGATCGACCGGTTTGGAATTTTCCAAAACTTCCTTAATGAAAGTTGTAGCTCTTTTCGATGTGCTCGTTTTAATATATTATGGACCCAAATCGGAGCAACGATCAATGACTTATGCCCTGAACAGGGGTTGTTTTGTATTTCTAACTCATTGTATGTCACTCAAGGCTTGTATCTAGCCACCTAGGGTTTATAGAACGTTATCGAAGTCAATTATACCTAGGGTATAAGGTATCTAGGTCACTTACAATCCTATGAGTGAGACGAAGGCAACGTTTTGAATATCTTCAATCGAACTTCTTTGGTCTTCATCATCACGGACTTGGATGCTTATAGGCAATGACACAAGACACTACTAGACACTTTTGTTTTGACACTGAAATATGCCAACACCAAAAGTATGGACTTACAAGGGCTTAGTTTTATGGTTTGTTCTAGGGTTAGGCTTAGGATTGTGCTAGGGCCAAGCCAGGGTTAGGTTAAGGTCATGGTTAGGACTTTAGGCCTAGGTCAGGGTGAGGTTAGGTTAAGGTCAGGGTTAGGATTAGGATTAGGGTTAGGATGGGAGCTCGAGATGGAGGGTAGGGGTGTAAAAATTGGATGCTTACAATAACTTCTGAGATTTTGGTCGAAATTCTTGCTCTAAGTCGTGAGCATGTGATCTTGCTCGGTGGATCACATTGATAGTGCAAACCAGTATTCTGCTACCTCCGTTGTTCATGGCAGAGAGGTGTATTTACTAATGTGCGAACAACTTACAAAATTTCGTAATTTTTGAAAGTCGAGAGAATATATTATGAATATTGTTTCACGACTGATCTTAAAATTTCAGAAATCTAACAACTTCATATTAATTCAAATTAAAATGTCTAAACCTAAAATATGATTATCAAACTTAACATACTTCATTAAAAACTTTGAATAAAGCTAATCATGGTTAAAAAAAAAACATATCTACTTCAAAAGTATATATATAAATTATTAACCCTAATAAAAACTCACAAAAAACCTAATGATTCATTGATATTTTGTTTTTCTTCAAAGATAGAGGATGGTCTACTTACTTGAAATTAAGAAACTACAAGCTACCCTTGATTCTTTTCATTTTCTTCTCCTTTTTGCTATGGGAAAAAAAAATATCATTTCCTCATTTTTCTTCTTCTCTAGAGCAATAAAAATTAGGGTTGTAAAAAGAAACCTAATATCATCTTAAGGTTGTATTTATATGATGAGGGTTTATGAGTTTTAATATGAGTCGTAGATCTAATTAAAATCTGATCTTTAATTAAGTTTTTGATGTGGTGTATGTGTGTAGCATATTAATGTGTAAGTGGTCTATTAATTATTTTTTTAGGTTACTAAAAAATATGACTTCCTCACTATCAATACCATGAACCATTGATGTTTTTAGGTTTAGAAACTAAGATTCTACATTAGAATAAGATTAAGTATGAATTATTGTAGAAATGCATCTCTATTTATGTTTTTGCTCATTATCGTGATATATTGAAGTGAAGGTATTTGATTAAATGTGGAGGAATGGAATGATTTGAAGTTGTGTGGTGAAAATAGGAGGATGAGATGTATACTAGATTTAAATGGAGAATGAGTTGTATTGTGGAGCTTTAGATTAATGGATTTGTGTGGAATGATGAGTTTGATGTGCAAATGATGGTTTGAGATTCTTATTTTTCTATGTCATAACATGTGAAAATGATGTATGTTGAATGCTAGAAATGTTAAGAACTTTATATTGAATTATCATGATTATTCTTGTTCAAATGATGAAATTGTGAGTTTAACATGATATTGATATTACGAATCTAATATTGAAGCACGATAAATATATATGATTAATTGTCGAAGCTTGTGAAATTATTAGTCATTATGAATGATGAATGTTATTGGAATTACATGTAGTGATGCATTGTCGGCTGAATAAATCTTTAAATTTAAATCTTGTGAGCCTTAGTCTTCTATCATGATAAAATGAGATGCATGATGGATCATCGAAAGTACTATATTGATAATCCAAAACATTATTTAATTGGCAAGTGTATCACCTCATTTACTCGCTATTATGATAGATGCACAAGTATGATAAGAACACGGAACACGAATAATCGGAAGTAAGCAAAGTGTATGTGGAATTGCATGTTGAGTTTTGCATTTGACCGAAACTAACAAGTCTAAAATAAGACATGCGTGTCAAGTTAAGGAATCATAAGTAAATCCGGGAGCACCAGAGAAAGTTCTAAGGATTGATATACAGTATGTAGAGAATAATAATCTCTTTGACCTATATAGTGAAGAGTTATTTTAAGTTAATAATAGTGATTACACATGCAATGATGCTCACATGAAAATGGAAAAATAATGATGACTCATGAAAGAAAAGAAATTAAAGTAAGATAAGAAAAGAATTGAACAAGATAAGATCAGAAAAGAAGAATGATGAAATAATTATGATGCTTCCGCACTTTGATTTATGTATATTTTTATATTGTTCAAATATCATGATGAATCTGCTTATATGAATAATGTTATGAAATACTATTATGACTCTGCTCATATGAATACTATTATGAAATGTTATTATGAACATGTTCATACTAATGATTGTGTATCCATAATGATTATGTTATGTTGATGTTTTGTTATTGCTAGTTAGGATTTCATATTCATCGAGTCATTTGTTGCTCAACCGATATGCTTTCATTCAGTAGGTTTAGGTTTTGAGGTAACAGAGGAGTCTTGGGTGGAGGAGGATTACGAAGTGGAAGAACAAGGTGATGCTATAGAAGATCGATGGAGTGAGGGACTTAGATCGCTTTCCTTATTGTTAGACTTTAGTCTTGAAATGAGAATCGTAACAGATGTTAATGTTGATACATGACTTTATTCGAACAACTCATAAGTTTACTTTTAGGTTTGGATGATCTATTATGTTGCATACACAGTTATTGGTTAGTTTAATACAGAAAAGTTCATTAGCATATGTTTAAGAAAAGAATTTTTTAGTTTCACTTTTAGTATTGCTTTGCATGCTTACAGGTTAAATCAGGATAAATAGTGTCACGGGTCTAAAGTCCCATTTTAGCCTAGATGATATTTTGGGCCCGTTATAATTTATAGGCAGCATTGATCGGTGCTAATTATGACACATTTATGCATCTCAAACTACATATGTTAACACCTTAAAGTTCTCTTTTGAAGCATGATATGATATTTGGTTGTATTTGTTATGACAAGACTATGCAAGGAACATCCGAAATAAAAATCAAAGAAATAACATATGGAGAACTTAGACAGGACCTCATTCAAGAGAAGAGCCAAAAGAAAGAAAGAAAAGAACAAGAAAATCAGTGGATGATCGATCGTCCATCTCAGAACAATCGATCGTAGGTTGAATAAGAGACGATCAATCGTAGTATCTTAGACGATCGATCGTCCAAGAACCTGTAGCCAAAGTTGAAAATTCCTAAAAGGGATGATCGATCGTCCCAGACTGACGATCAATCGTCATCGGCGTTTTTTAGCCTCGGAATCCGCACGCAAAGAGGAGAGTTACCCTTAGAAAGTTTCTAAAAAGGAGAATTGAATCCTAAAAAAAGGTTCTCTATAAAAGGGAAAACTCTAAACTAAAAAGGGGTTTTAAAAATTGGAGTTTAGAAGTAGAGAAGGCTCTGGAGATCAACAAGGTTGGAAGATAGAGCATTCGAGTTTGTCGTGTTCTTCGTCGAAAGTGGTGTTTCTGTCTCCTATCATTAACTAATTATTCTGTTTCTAGGGTTTCGATGAAACCCTAGCCAAGTAATCGTGTCATGTGTATTTTATTTATGTTCTTTCTTGTATAAACTCCGATTGCATAATGAGAGGGTTGTCTTCAACCAATTATTAAAGTTTATACTCAATTTCAATGTAGTTTATCCTTGTCTTAGGCTCTCTTGTGTTGAAATTGAATTCGTTCATATATCTTTCTATGATTGAAAATATGAATTTTATGCAATGATATTTATTGTCAATGAATTGAATTGTACGATATTCTATTCCTAGGGAAAGCAAGTGATGTCACAACCTTAGCTTAGTGTGTATCACTCGTGCTGACCGTAGATAAGTTATGCCTAGAATTTGGTCTGTTGAATCATTCTGGTTTCTGACGAGTGAGACTTGTAGTTGATCTCATCCTTATTGTTTATGCTCGAGGGACATAAATGGATACATGTGGATGTGATTATGAGGCTAGTGGTGGATTCAAACACCCTAGAAATTTTCCCACTGATATATCATCAATCTTCTTAATTTAATTAAGATTAATAAAATCTGTTAGTTTAAATTTCATTCTTAGGTTAAATTCAATCAAATCAATCAATCGTGTTACTCATTATCTTAGACTTAATCTGGAGAAAAAGGCAATGAAACCAGCGCAGTCCTCTGTGGTTCGACACCCCATACTATTCAATATTCTACGGAATTATAGCTACTACAAGGTTTAATAAATTGATGATCAACCATCTCTGTTAGTGGATGACCATACATCTAACCTAATCATCACATTTGTGTCAGACAAATATTTTCTCATAAATGCACATCCCTTCTTTGCAAGTCGGTTATGATCGCCAAATTGATCCGAGGTGACTAGCATTTAATGCTAGGTTAGATATAATATTTAATTCATGAGTGCATCAATAATGCTCTGTTAGTGGACCATTTCTCGAGATTCACATCCAGAATTATGCGTGTATTCGTCCAAAGCTATGCGTGGGCACGTCCAGACTTCTGCTCGTATTCATCCAAAGCTATGCGTGGACACGTCCAGACTTCTGCTCATATTCGTCCAAAGCTATGCACGGGCACGTCCAGACTCCTACTTGTATTCGTCCAAAACTTTGTGCAGACACGTCTATGGGTCTGCACGAGTTCGTCCATGGATCACTTGTCTTTTGTCATACCAATTTTCTCTCTTACAGTTGCCAACACCAATCCTTTAACTAGCAGTAACCGGAGAATGAACAAAAATTGACATATTCCCTTAAACATACTCTGCAAGCAGGGCCGGCCTGTCCATTAGGCCATCAAAGCCTTTGCTTTAGGCCCCATTTAAAAAAATAATATCAAAAAGGCCCCATTTAGAATATTAAAATAAAAATAAAAATAAAAAGGCCATTTAGAATATTAAAAAGGCCCCATTTATAGTTAATATTTTTTAATAATATTAATTTTTTTTAAAATAAACCTCATTTAGAATTTTCGCTTTAGGCCTCCAAATGGCTTGGGCCAGCCCTGTCGGCAAGTATGGTTGAGGGAGTATGTACATGATAATGATAATATGTTGATATGATATGACCAAGTATAAAAAAAATATTATAGAACTAAAAGTTGAGGGAATGTAAAATTATACTTTATACCAATTTTGATAAGTACGTTTTCTTTTGGGCATGTAATATAACTAAGGTTTGAATAGATTGAAAAAAATAAAGTTATATGTTTACTGTATAAAAATGAAAAAGAGCTATTGCTGGGGTGGAGCCAGGAATTTTTCATTGGGGAGGGGTCAAAATACATGTATTAAAAAAATTTGGGGGTTCGGGGGCGTAGCCCTAGAGAAATTTTTTTTGGGGTAGTTTTTTTTTTCCTTGTAATGCCTTTGAGGTCGCCACGTGTCCCTATTAATACCCCTTAATTGTGGTTAAGATTCACCCACCTGTTCTTGGTTTAAAAAATATATATATCAAATTTCTTTTTGAACCCTAGTTTAAAATTCACTAACTCCTAAGATTAAAATTATTTCAATATTTTTTTCTAAAAACCAAGGATAAGTAAGTGAACCCTGAGATTTGGTGAATTTTAACCATAGTTAAGGGGTGTTAGTAGGGACATGTGGCAACCTCAAGGGCATAAGGGGACTCCATTGGGGGGCCACTATATATATGAAAAAAAATAATTTGGGGGGGCCACTATATTATATATGACAAAAAAAATTGGGGGGCCAAGTATGCTAAAAAAAAAAATTTAATTAAGGGGCCCACTATTCATACTAGTATAGTAAGGATTTACAAAAAAATTGGAGGGGGGGAGGGGGGCCATGGCCCCCCTTGTCCCTGAGCTATTGCAGAGAAAAAAGTTAAAAATGTTATTAAATGAAAAAGATTATTACATACTTATGGTTCGTGAATTGACAAATAAAGGATCAAAGCAACATTAACCATGGGTATGGGTGTCCACTCCCGCTCTCAAACTGCGCTCCTATGCTTTGAGAGCGGATTTGTCTCCGGATCGCGGTTTCAAGAAGTTATGGAACGCGATTTCACACGGGTAGTGAGCAGTTTGAACGGATGCTTCAAAGTTTACAAAAAAAATTCAAATACACTTAAAGTCTTTTAAACTCTTTTCATTTTTGTACATGGTACATTAATTTAATGTGTCAGTCCTTGTCTCATCTCAATAATATTCTTTTAGTTTAGTTATTTTCACTTTTCTTTTACTTTTTATCTTTAAACTAGGGACAGATGTTACTACCAATTGTGATTGAACTATCCCTGAGTTCAATTGCACCCAAATGTTTTTTTTTATCGGTGTTGCACCCAAATGTATACACCTATTTCTTTTAACTCTTATTAATTATGATTAAAATTCCCTAATCTTTAGAGTTTAATAATATAACTTTAGTTTTTAAAAAAATATTAAAATATTATTTATATATATATCGGCGCTCTCGACCCTATCCTAAATTAAAATTTGACGTTTTTGCACTCCCGCTCCCACTTTGGTGTGATACGCATATTAAATCTTTTCTACGTTTCATATGTTTGAGCTTGAGCAGCACGTGACACTTATTTGAATCTAATAAAATTAAATGTGTAGTACCCTCTTTCTTAATATGTATCAAAAAAGTTAGTTAAATTCAAAAAGTCTAAGCCATCCCATGAAACAGTGAGAACTATAAAATAGTTTGGTTGTATTAACCTTAAGAGTTAATATTGACCAATTAAGGTTTTGATGGATGATTCTAACGTCCAATGGGATGATCTGAAATCTCCAATAAGGCTAATTTTTTTTTTGTAATGTGTTAAGAAACAAAGACCTGCATAGTAGATTTTTTTTATAGGTCTAAATGAGTGTCACGTGACACATTGGTGAGATTGTAATAGGATATTTTTAAATTTGAGGTTCATGTACTCCCACTGCTCTGTAAGTTAATGGCACGTAGATTTTGTCTTCCACAGACACAACTCCGTGGCCACAAATGTCAACTTTTTCTGTTTTTAAAATTTATAATGTGTTAAAATATGAAGCATCTCCACGTGATATGGTTAATCTTGCGTCCGTGGAAACTTTTGAAGTAAATGCGATTGAGAAAACAAAATACTCCGCATGACACAAAGGAGTGATTTCCTATGTTGATTGCTAGAGGACATCCCTCAACTACAAAAACGAAACACGTGCCAATTAGGATTTTGAGCCATTTTTAAAAATCAATTTAACAAAAAAAAACCTATGTAGCCCATAGCATAACACGTGCCTTATGCGAGTAATTTATTTTATATTAATTTAAGAATACTTTAGAAAGATAAATACTTACTCCAAACTTCCAAACTCTCATGCTATTACTTCTCCGTACTACCTTTAAGAATAGAAACCAAATCCTCTATGGTAAGGTTGCCACGTGCCCCTTAAAAAACCCCTTAATTGTGGTTAAGATTCACCGACTCCTAAGGTTCACCCACCCATCCTTGGTTTTTAGAAAAAAATATTAATTCTTTTTTTTAAGATAAAAACTAATAATATTTTAAGGTTTTATTAATATTAAAATATATAAAAAAGAACTAATATTTTTTTTCTAAAAACTAAGGATGGGTGGGTGAACCCTAATGGTTGGTGAGTGAATCTTAAAACATATTTAAGGGGTGTCAAAAGGGATATGTGGCGACCTGGGGGGATTTGTGGCGGTTATCACGGGAAAGGATTTGGTCTCTTAAGGATATGTTAAAACCATAACTTATTATTTAAAGTTGTTTTCTTAACTCAGTCAGGGAATCAATGATTGTTTGCTGTTTGGTGTTGCACCATAGTCAAAGAGTTTTTGGAAAAAGTTTGAATACTGTGGTATGGGCTAGCACCCACCTTTTCTTTTGGTATAACATTAATACACAACTCACATACAAAGGCCAACCACACACAATGCACACACACGACTTTGACCAACTCTTTTTTTTTTGTGGGAGATACAGGCTGCTTCAAGGATCCTCAGAAAGAGATGGAGTCCTCCTTGAAGACAGGATTTTTCTACATGCCCATAGAGATAGCAAGTGATAACAGAAGTCTTCAGATGAACAAAATCTCATGCTGTGGTTAGCAATCTTGTGGGCAATTGAGTTGGCTCTTCTGTTTATGTGGTTTACCATATGGTTAGGGATCCGATGGATTTCCTTTCTGATGTCCCCCATGATGACCGAGATCTCAGCTGGCCCCTGGATATTTGGATGGTGAAAGAACTTTACCAATATCTTAGTGTCGAGAGCGAATTCCACCTGCTGCCAACCTTGAGAGATTCCTAATGCAATTGCATTGCGAAAAGCGCTAGCTTCAGCTAGTAAGGCTGACCTACCTGGGAAGGCTTGGAGATTTCCCCATAGAATTGACCTTTTGGAGTTACGAGCTATTGATCCCAATCCGGCTGCTCGAGTATAAGGAGTGAAAGCTCCATCCGAAGTGATTTGAGCCTAGTCGTTATAAGCAGGAGTCCAGTTGTCGCCGAGAGGCTTTGTTTGGAGCATCCTTAATGCCTGGTTGTTTTTGTCAACCTTCAAAGCCTGAAGACACTCCTGGGCGAGGGCTTCAGCTTGGTGAATAATGTGGGTCGGATCAGGAGGAACCGTGTTAAAGTAATTCTCATTCCGACTTTTCCATAAATTCCACATGATGGACGCACAAAGCATGAGGAAAGATGATTTTTGAAGTTCCGCTAGAACTTGGGTCGTCCACTGATGCCACCATTCTTTCAAGCTTCTAGTATCATTTTGATCAGTGCGAATAGATAGTAAAGACCCCCACCAAACACTACAAACAACTTGGCAATCAAATAAAATGTGGTCGACAATCTCGATCTAAGTATCACAAATGGGACATTGGGGTTCAATCAGAATCATACATAACGTTGAACTACTGCTTCGCAGGTTGGAATTGCATCTTTTAGACATTGCCATATGAACCAACTAATTTTGGTAGGATGAGGAAGTTTCCAAATAGAATTCCAACCTTTGGTTGTGATTGCACTAGCTAAACTAGCTTCGCCTTCGCGTCTTATAGATGTTGCTTCCTTGTACCCGTAATATGTTGATCGTACTGAAAATAATCCATTCTTCTCCATGTGCCATACAACTTCATCGTTACCATTATGCTTATTGAAAGGAATTTTGGTGATCGCCACAGTTTCTTCCGAAGTGAAATGTTGCCTCAACTTGTCTAAATCCCATCCTTCTCTTGAGTTATTTATGAAATCAGCTACTGTAGTCCAGGGACAATGATCGGCTTTGATTGATCTCACTTTGAAACCGCGAAGGGTGGGGACAGGCGTCATCCCAAGGGTTTATAGCTCTACCATTATCTAGGTTCCAACGAATCCCTAGTTTAAAAGCCTCCCTCCTGGCTAGAAGACTCCTCCAAGACCATGAAGGCCGGGCTCCTAGCTTCGCCGTCATAAAAGAATCCTTGGGAAAGAAATGCTTTTGGCAAGTTGACCCCAAGTAGAGCCTGGGTTTTTAATCAAGGACCATCCTTGTTTGGCAAGGAGAGCGATGTTGAAAGAAACTAAATCACGAAATCCTCTGCCTCCCTCCCCTTTATTGTTACACATTGTGTCCCACTTGATCCAATGAATCATCCTCTTGTGATTATCTTGGCCCCACCAAAAGTTGGCAACCGTGAAATTTATCTCTCGACAAAGTGTTAAGAGAAGCTTGAAGCATCTCATTGCATAAATAAGTAGGGATGACCTGAACCACACCTTGACCAACTCATCACACTAAAAAGCACCCATCCCCCCCCCCCCCCCCCCCCCTTTTTTTTTGTTGGTGTTCCATGTTTGGGGGATATCATTTACCTAAGTTTGTACATGATTAGTAGTTAGCATTGGAGATTGGAGTTCTTGCTACTCATCGCCTGTGGAAATGGATCCTTAAGTATTATAAATTTTAACCAACAGTTAAAAGGGAATTTACGGCGAGAAAAATGGGATGTGATGTTTCCCTCCACCCATGTGATTATGTAGAAATCATTTGTGAATAGAATTTATTGTGCAGAAATTAATTGTCAAATAATCATAATACTGTTTGATTCACACTCTGTAGTGAATCGATTTTATATAGAAAAATAATTCTATACAAATAATCTTGTATGGTTCACATACATAAAAAAGAAAAAAAAATTGATTTTTTTTTCATTTATTGAAGAAATATGTAAATATCTTTTTTATTTAAAATAAAAACAATTTTTCCCATTCAAAATCAACCTTCATCCGATTTAAAATAAATGATTTTTGAGAATCAATCCTAATAAAATTAAGGTGATTGTTATGTACACACCAATATTTGATGATTACACCCCATTAAAAAAATTTCTTATATTTTGAAGTTCTCTATATTTTTTATATGTGCATCCCATTCATAATTTTTTTTTCAACCTAACTTCTTCTCTATTGGCCACTATCTCTCTACGGTCTCAATTCGTCATCATTTTTCCATTAACCAAAATTTTCTCTTGTTCTCAGTTTTTCGTTTGGTAATTTTTTTATTTGATTGAAAGTTAATTATATGATTTCTGATATGCATTTGATTTTCTTTATTTAATCGGTAGCTATTGAAAATTAAATTATTTGTTTGACGATTTCTGATTATTTGACGTTTCCTTCGTTTAAGTCAGAGAAATGGATACAAATAGGAGAAAAAAAATAGATTAATGGTATTGAAATTTTTATACACCACCATAGAGTACTTGCGTAGTTTATTACCCATAAATATTAAATGAGAAAATTTCAACTATTTAATTAAACAAGTGATGATTGCATTATTTATTCTTGGGAACTTAACTTCTATTTTTATAATTAATTAATTTGAAGTTTGGTGTGTAATGATAAATTTTATAAGTCATTTTTTTGATTTTGATGTGCATTTAAAATTTTAAGAAATTAATGGTGCGTAGTCATCAATTTTAAATAACGGGGTGTAGTCATTAATTATTGGTGCGCACCTAACACCACCCTAAAATTATTTCTCAGTGAAGGATTTGAAAGCCTAAAATCACTTAGAATCGATTTTAACCGATTAAATCGAAAAAAAAATCCGATCCAACCGCCCCTAAACACCTGATATCGATTTTTTTTGTGCAAGGACGAAGAGAAAAAAAAAAACCAAAAACAAAAACTCAAAAACCTTTGTAGATTGCTTTTGAATTCACAGTCACACGAAAATATATCTTTCTCTTCCTCCACCAGAAAGTAGAAAAGAAAAAGAAAAAAAAAAAAAGAAAAAAGAGAAAAGCTTTCCCCAAAATCAAGGCTCTAGGGGTCCGAAGAATGACAACTTCAACCCCTCTGAGGCTTTGTTGCCTCTAAACATTGTCTTCTCTTCTTCAGATTTTCTTCAAAAGCTCCTAAAATCTTTTAGCAAACTCTACTTTCCTCTTCTTCTCCAAATCCCAATGCCTTCCTTCTCCTCTCCTCCCTCTTCTTCTTACTTCTTACAGTAGATGGGTCATAGCCAATAGAATCTTCACAGAAACCAAAGATCCCTCATCAAGACACCCGGTATATCTCTCTCTTTCACCTCTTTATTTTATCATATTAGTTAGTGGAAGTCCGTGAAGTTGGGATTTGTTTTGTTGGAGTGTGTAATGATACAAACGTTTTTTAGATTTGTTTGATTTGGTACTTGGGTTTTAAACCTTTTCCATTCTTCTTTTTGCCCTTTTTCCTAAAAATATAAAGAACCATTGAAACTTGGGGTTACTTTTAGTTGATTTAAAAAGCTTCCCAGGATTTCTGTCGCACAAGTTAATCAATTAAATAGCTTTGGGATCTCCCCTTTAGATGCTGATTTATTTATTTATCCCCTTATTGTCTTTCTTTTTTTTTCTTGGTGATTTGCTTGGGTCTATTATTGAGGAATCCATTAACCATATGCCCAGTTCGGCCTTAAAAAGTACCTCATGCAATCTTCCACAGTAAAAAGAAAAGAAAAACCTTTTATGTTTGGCTTAAAAAGTGAAAAATGAGCTCATGTAGGGGTTTTTATCTGTCTCAGGAGATTTGAATGAATCTTGGCTGCAAATTTTTGCATGAACAATTTTGTCTCCCTTAAGGGGTGATATAATTTCATGGTGTTTGTTTGGTTATCCTTCCTTTATCTCATTCTTATGACAATGCTATGTTGTTTTCAGTTTTCAGAAGTTTTTGTCATGATTTTCTTAGAACACAGTTTTAGTTTTCTATTTCAAAGTTTCGGCATGGTTTAGGTTCACTTGTAGAATTTGTTTGTTGTTATACGTTGAATCTAGGGGGCGGCCGGAAATTTTTTTACCAGTTGGGTCGTACTTTGATTCCCTTATTGTCAACCAATTGATCTAGGCGCCAGGCCCAACATCTTGTGATTTTTTTGTTACAGCCAACCTAGAAGAGATTGGGGGGTTTGGCATATTGTTATCGTCCTTCCCAAAACACCCTGATGTGTGTTTACTAGTTGCAGAAGCTATATTTAAAAGGTCACTTTCAATGATGTTTTAGTTCAAAGCTTCAAGCTATAAACGCGATTTAAACCAGAGCCCTTATGGCTTTATTGTCCGGAATAGCCATAACAAGATTTGGGTTGCTGATCCCAAGTCTTTGATCTTCGTGTAATGTGTAGTCCCAAAGCTTCAAGTTGTAATCTCTCCTTTTCCCTGTTTGGAGCCCGAAAATTCCGTTTTTATTAATTCTTTGGTGAATTTATAGTTAGCTCAGAGATGTTAATTCCCTTCAGGGTAATTGGGAATGAAGTTATCCTGATTGGTTGGTGAC
>JABCRI010001311.1:0-23042 GCA_015143295.1 Tetracentron sinense
CTATGGGGAGAATAGTGGTCAATCTCGATAGGCCCATTAGGGGATCAGGTATTGGGGAAGGATAAATCGAATTTATATAAGTTCATGTACGTGTGGGATCCATTAATGGTTAATGTCCTACTAGGAGATTTCATTGCCATAAGGATATCTCACCTGGTCCCTTGTAATTCTGATGTTCATTTCCCATAGGGTCACACTGGGATAACAATGGAAGCCAGGTGGTGTCACGATAATACCCCCTAGGAGTTAGGATACCGTGGGACGTGATCCTATCCTTATGTCACCGGGCGGAGATAGCATTAACAAGGAATGCAAAATAGAGAGACTAAAATTTCTTTACACTAAATGTAATTCCAGTGGTCACACGATCATCAAATAGCTGGATAGAATACAATAATTCACAAGAGTACAATGCTTGATTGTAACCCAATCAAGCTCACACGAAAAACGTCCCCAAGGATAATCCCAAAAAAACATGTCTCTTCTCTCTCGCTCATACCAACCGTTGGCCATACGCCACGTCTCCTAATATATAGGTAACCCCGAAGAATCTTTGCTCACCCCGAGAGGCCCCAGACCTCAAAGGTCGGCAAGAAGAGGAAATTCACTATGCTTGACAGCCAAGCATAATGTACCCTGCTAGACATAAAAGTTATCCGCTTGAGCAGGGATTATCTCAGCGAAGAAAGTACTAACTAACAATAGTAATACCAATAGAAATAACATGTAATACATGATACAGTTCAACCAGAGATACAAATTCAGAGGCCGGAAGCTAAAACAACATAACCCCGTAAGTGAATCATGAACTCAACTCATGCATTGTAAATTCGTATCCAAAAGTCATGACTGTTATCGTACGTGGAACACACCTGCCTGTTTGTTCTGGTTAGTTGAGACGTCCCGAACTATGAAAATGGACGGACGTACTAGGGCTTTGCCGGTCTGGTCTCCGTGAGTGAGTATTATGAGGATGTTCGTGTTGACTTGCTCGTGAGTTTTCCTTGTTTGCCTGGAACAGATGACAATGCCCCGTATCTGGTCTTAGTACATCATCACCCCATCACCTATTTCTTGATATCGCCCCATGGAGACAGATATAGTACCCGTACCTGGTCTTAGTATACTAGTATGCCTCTCATAATTGTTGGAAACAGCTGTTAATGCCCGTACCTGGTCTTAAGTACATTAACATCCTTTCATGTTTCTTGGAAAACTACATCTAGTGCCCGTACCTGGTCTTAGTACACTGCATATCTTCAGGCGTTGTTGCGCGGAACAGAGGTTAGTGCCCGAACTGGTTTAGACACTAACACCCGTCCATGTTTCTGGATCCTTGTCGTCGTGTTGTCTTGTGAGACAGGTATAGACATTATCCTAGGGATATGCCCTAAACCCCCCGAGATTCATGTTGTTTATTGTGAGCCAGAGGCTAGCACCCACATCCCTGGGCTACACCTAACCTCCTTGAAGATGCTTGTTTCTCGTTCTTCTAATGCACTTAAACTCGTGTGAACGAAACCCATTCAGGCAAGCAGACGTGCGTGTGTGTAGAAATGTGGTAGGCATGAGGACATAATGGGTATGATGGTCACATGAGCATAGCATTTCAATTCTAATATGAGCATATGGAAATGTAAAGGACTGTAAAGCACATTGACAAGATAGGATTTTAGAAAGACTAATCACTGCATGCTTTTAGATTCAAGTTCACGCATTCAAAATCATCATTTAAACATTTTCTCAAACACGTGGAAGCACATATGATAGCCTTTTTATTTAAGTTGCTTAGTGCATGTTTTTCACGCCAAAAGGTCGTTCATTATGTTGAAAATGCCCTTCCACCATTATCCATTCCATTACATACATCACCCCACACGGCACCCATTCGCCACAATCCACCATCCATTCAAAAATTCCACACCTTTATCCATTATCTTATTATATAGGGATGGTGAGCACACACTAATAAAACGGACATACAAACACAACAAGAATGGACATATTGGAGGAAGAAAAATCAAGGTTATCACTCAATGAAGTTAGTAGAGGTAATAACCTTGAAAGCAAGGCTTGACTTGAAGAAACCGTGAAATCGAACATAAATGGTAGGGAAGAACCCTTACTTGAAGAAGGCTTGATTTGGGGAAGAAACCCCTTTCAAAATGCCGTAGGATCGCTGCCCTAGCTTTGAATGGGAATGCCACACGAGTGTGAGGTTGGATTGATGAATCCCGCCCTTTTGGGATGATCGGGGTGTTTAAACCCTTGATTCACTCTCAGATGAAAACCTAGGTTAGAAACCCTTTCTCCTCTCCCACTCTCTCTCAATATCTGCCTAAGGGTTATGAAACCTTAGGCTCGGGCAAGGTTGTGCCTTATAAAGCAAGGGTGAAAATGCCCAAATGACGAAAAGCCCTTACTGAAATTTCTGCAAAAAACGCGAAGACCGAGCGATCGGTGTTAATGACCGATCGATCGGTTGCCTACCGAGCGATTGGTGTTATTGACCGATTCGACCGGTCAAAAACTCACTCTCTGGAAATTTCTCCATACAAATTTTCTGACCGTGCGATAGCTACCGATCGATCGTTATGGACCGATCGATCGCTGACTGGACCGAGCAATCGGTGGCTCTGTATGTCTGGACTGTTTTGACCATATCTTTTGACTCGCGTCGGTCGGATTTCGACGATTCAACTTGCGTTGGATCCGTCTTTCGAAAACGAACATTTTTTATGTTTCGGAATTTCCGATTTCTCCCTTATTTATTAATTACACTACGAAAACGGCCCAATTAGCTACGAGAGTGCCATTCATTAAAGATGGAAAAAGTCCGGGGTGCTACATTCTCCCCCCCTTACAAAAATTTCGTCTCGAAATTGGATGATGCCTAATCAGGCGGGGGCACCTCTCTCACTACAACTTGAACTCTGTCACCTAGTTATACTAAGGACACACGAATCTTCCCTCAATTGACACAAGACCAGACACTTGCTTGTTGGCAAGGCACTTAGACTTTTCAAGTCACTACTCACCCACGAAAATGAGGAAAGTTCCTTAACATAACAATAATATGGTTATACATGTACGCAACATAGTTAAACACAACAGTAAGTCATCCTTGACAACCAAAATTCTACTCTCTCGGCATCATGCAACATCATTAGGTGCCTGAGCACCTTGTCTTGAGATAGCAAAAACTTGGACCCTCATTAGTTTGACGTGGAGGCTGTATGGGCTGTTGGGGCCTCGAAGCTTGGAGTGATTCCGGTTGCGTAGGCAGTCGATTTGGGAGTCTAGTCCCCTGGGTTTGAGAGTGTGACCTTCGGCTTGGACAAGCTCTAATCTGGTGTCCCGTGTCACCGCAATGGTAACATGCTCCCGTAAGAGCTCGACAATCCCCAGCTAAGTGTTTCCTCTTACAGTAATTGCAAAACCCGAACGTAGATGTAGAAGATGCTGGTAGAACCTGTCGAGTAACTTGCATAGTAGTAGGGCGAGGGGCCTGGGGGTGTAAGAGAATGGGTCTGCACCTGTGTATGTCCAGAGAACTGGTATGGAGTCGTTCTGGCCCTCCTCTCCAACTCTGTCGAGCCACTGGACTGGCCTCTCAACATTTCTCTCCTCTTGTAGAATTCCTCCATATTCGTTTCTGCCAACTGGGCCTTATCCACAACTTCGGCGTAGGTCTCATGCCTGAACATAGAGACCCTGTCCTTGATGTAGGCCCGCAATCCCCTTTCAAATTTCCTGGCCTTCATTGCCTCTGTGGCTATCAGATATGGGGCGAACCTTGACAATTCGGAGAACTTGGCTTCGTACTCTGCCACTGTCATGTTCCCCTGCTCCAAGGTAATGAACTCTAGTTCTTTCCTTTCTTTAACTCCTACCGGGAAGTATTTCTTGTAGAAAACCTCTAGGAACTCTTCCCAAGTCCATTCTTGACTCGTTCGAGCCAAGTCTCTCGTTCTGATGGCGGACCTCCACCATTGATCGGCCTCACCCTCCATCATAAAGGCGGCCCATGCAACTTTCTCTGCCTCCGTAGGTATCAAGACGGAGAACAACTTCTCCAACTGCCTGACCCATGCTTCTGCAACCAATGGGTCTGTGCCACCATAAAATGCCGGGGGCCTCATCCTCCGAAATGCCTCTATCCCGTGGCATGATGTGTAGGAGTAGGCACAAGTGCCGCAGTAGGAGTAGGGGTAGAGGACTGCCTAGCGGCAAGCATCGCTAGTGTCTCTGCTATAGATCCCAAGACCTGGGTGAGGTCAGGCTGCTCATCCCCCAATGGAGGAGGAGACGCTCCACCTCTCCTAGTGTGGTATCCACGACCCCGATTGCCACGTCTCATGGTTTACTCCTGGGGATGATAGCAAGGCATGAGTCTAACTCGGATACTATCATCATTCAAACATAGCATTTCCATAATAGCAGGTATTTATCGAAGCATAGAACATACATCAAGATGTGCACACCATAGTATAATGGTACACTCTGAGGTTGCTAGCGAAGCTAAGTTTCACGCTTGGTTAAGGTATTAACCGATTCCATACCTAAGACATTACCCAGCTTAAGATTAGGACTAATGATTTGTTCACTTGTTTGAGTTAATTTAAGTAAAATCCTCTTAATCTGGTGACTTGCATGATGCTTCTAAAATCTAAATGATGTTCATGAGATGTGCATACGGTGTCTATGATATACATGTGATGTTCATGCCATGTATGCAATACGTGCCATGTATGAATATGTATGATGCATATGTGATGCATGATGCTTATGCCGTGCATAATGCTTATGTGATGTATGACGTGCATGTTATTGATGATGCTCATGAGATAAATGGAGTGCATGCTATGTATGAAATGTATGATTATCCTTGAAGTTATAATGTATTTCTTATTTTGGACTGAGCACCGAGTCTAGGACGTGCTGCAATAATGCGCATCTGTACTTAGAAGCGTGCATCAAGCATCCCTGAGTCGGTTAAAATATATTGATGTCTATATATGCTCCTACTAGTTGAGGGGTTACATGAACTTACATGGATTCATCATCATATCGTGATGTACGGGTTATGTTTATTTGTTGTGTAAGACACATTAAGTACAGTTTAACCAATCAATTTACACTAGATACGCATACTAGTATATATATCAAAACCCACGTCCCTGTTGTCGCAACGACTCTAAATACACTAGACTTGTAAGACCTAGCACCATCCTATAGCCTCTCTTGGGAAACAATTCCCTATAGAAACCTAATAACACAGCATATGACGAGGGATCCTCCATCCCCTTGTTAACTAACACATAGGCTAGCCTCTAGCCTGAATGTCACATCACTCATGGATCTAATTGGGAAACTCATTCATCAAGCATTGGTTTTCACTTAGCATATAACATATAATATGCACACCATATATATATATATATATATATATATATCACATAATACCACATAACAATTCAACACATAATCGTATAAGTATATAAAATTTTTGGTTTTCTAGCGTAAATGGACAGTACCTTCAGTTGAAATCACCCTGTTCTGGACAAGGACTAAGGGATTAGTCCACACTTGGAATACGACCCTCTAAGGTGATTCTAATACCTTGTTCAATCATCTAAGTGACCCTAGGGACTCTAATGCCTAGGCTCTGATACCACTTCTGTCACGCCCCAAAATACCCCCTAGGAGTTAGGATACCTTGGCGACGTGACCTATCCTTAGTCAACCGGCGAGAGCATAACAAGGCATGCAAAAATAGAGAGACTAAAATTTCCTTTAACATAAATGTAATTCCAAGTGTCCACATCATCAATAGCTGGATAGAATACAATAATCACAAGAGTACAAATGCTTGAGTCACCCACTCAAGCTCACACGAAAAGTCCCCAAGGAAATCCCAAAATACATGTCTCTCTCTCTCGCTCATCCCAACCGTTGGCCATACGCCACGTCTCCTAATATCTAGGTAACCATCCGAAGAATCTCCTGCTCACCCCGAGCTGCCTCGATCCAAGGGGCAAGAGTTCATATGCTGTATAATGTACCTGCCGACATAAAAGTACGGCTGAGCATGGAATACTCAGCGAGTACAAGCTACTAACTAACAATAGTAATAACAATAGCATAACATGTAATACATGATACAGTTCACCCAAGAGATACAAATTCAGAGCGCGGAAGCTAAAACAACATAACCACGTAAGTGAATCATGAACATCAACTCATGCATTGTAAATTCGTATCCAAAAGTCATGACTTGTTCTCGTATCGTGGAAATCACACCTGCCTTGTTTTGTTCTGGTTTAGCTAGTACCCGAACTATGAACTGGACGGACGTACTAGGTTCTTGCCCGGTTCTTGTCTCGTGAGTGAGTATTATGCGTATGTTCTTGTTGACTTGCTCGTGAGTTTTCTTGTTTGCCTGGGAACAGATGACAATGCCCGTACCTGGTCTTAGTACATCATCACCCATCCATATTTCTTGATTATCGCTTGGAGACAGATACTAGTACCCGTACCTGGTCTTAGTATACTAGTATCCTCTCATACTTGTTGGAAACAGATGTTAATGCCCGTACCTGGTCTTAGTACATTAACATCCTTTCATGCTTGTCTTGGAAACATACACTAGTGCCCGTACCTGGTCTTAGTACACTAGCATACTTTCATGCGTGTTGGGGAACAGATGTTAGTGCCCGTACCTGGTCTTAGTACACTAACACCCTTCCATGTTTCTTGATCCTTGCTCGTCGTGTTTTCTTGTGAGCCAGGTATGACATATCCTAGGGATATGCCCTACCCTTGATATTCATGTTCGTTTAACTTGTGAGCCAGAGGCTAGCACCCGCACATCCCTGGGCTACCAACCTCCTTGACATATGCTTGTTTCTCGTTTTATTTCTCATGCACTAATACTCGTGAAATAAACCCAGTTCATGCAAGCATGCGTGCGTGTGTGTAGAAATTGTGGTAGGCATGAGGACATACTTGAGTATGATGGTCACATGAGCATAGCATTTCAATTCTTAATATGAGCATATGGAAATGTAAATGACATGTAGCACATTTGATCAAGATAGGCATTTTAGAAAGAATAACTCAATGCATGCTTTTATAATTCAAGTTCACTCATTCAAATCATCATTTAAACATTTTCTCAAACACTTGGTAAGCATCACTATGATAGCCTTTTTATTTAAGTTGCTTAGTGCATGTTTTTCATCCATCACAAAGGTATGTTCATTATGTTGAAAATGCCCTTCCACCATTATCCATTCCATTACATACATCACCCCACACGGCACCCATTCGCCACAATCCACCATCCATTCACACATTCCCACACCTTTATCCATTTATCTTATTTATTATAGGGATTTCATCTGTCACGCCCCAAAATACCCCCTAGGAGTTAAGGGATACTTTAGAGGTGACTACGTGTACCTGTCAAACCATCCTGTAATGCAAGAGGCTAAACATAATATAATACAATGATAATCAGAGCGCGGAAACGAAACATAAGTGCGGAAGCATAAGCCAACTTTTTCTTTTCTTCTATTACTCCATATAGTATTCCAAGTTAACATATACTAAATACGATCAAAGTAAAGGTGGACATGCCCACCTATCAAAATACAAAAAGGAACTCTCTAACACTCTCCTCTCAACAGTAGTCGAGGTATGGCCACACATCCAAGTCCCCATCCTCTTGAGACTGCCATGGGATAGGTGGCTCCCTCTCCTCTACATACTCCTCCTCGACCCAAGGCTCGGGGTCGAGGACATCCACGGTACCTGCCGACATAAAAGTACGGCTGAGCATGGAATACTCAGCGAGTACAAACTACTAGCTAACCATAACAATAACGAACGCATAACAACAGTGAGCAATACAAGATATTAATTTAAAGCAATAGTGAAAGCATAAGATACATAGCCATATCTTGACATGCGTATATGAATGCAAAAACCTCGGTAAAACTCATGTCTCGGAAACCTTTTTCGTGTCTCGGTCAAATCATGTATTTGTATCGTGTCTTGTCTTGTATTTCATGTCTTGATTTGTTCTTGACTTGTATACTTGTGAGCCAGAGGCTAGCACCCTTCCTTGGGCTACCAACCTCCTTGTCATGTTCTTGTTCCATTTTGTTCCGTTTCTCTTGTGAGCCAGAGGCTAGCACCCTTCCTTGGGCTACCAACCTCCTTGTCATGTTCTTGTTCCGTTTCTCTTGTGAGCCAGAGGCTAGCACCCTTCCTTGGGCTACCAACCTCCTTGTCATGTTCTTGTTCCGTTTCTCTTGTGAGCCAGAGGCTAGCACCCTTCCTGGGGCTACCAACCTCCTTGTCATGTTCTTGTTCCGTTTCTCTTGTGAGCCAGAGGCTAGCACCCTTCCTTGGGCTACCAACCTCCTTGTCATGTTCTTGTTCCGTTTCTCTTGTGAGCCAGAGGCTAGCACCCTTCCTTGGGCTACCAACCTCCTTGTCATGTTCTTGTTCCGTTTCTCTTGTGAGCCAGAGGCTAGCACCCTTCCTGGGGCTACCAACCTCCTTGTCATGTTCTTGTTCCGTTTCTCTTGTGAGCCAGAGGCTAGCACCCTTCCTTGGGCTACCAACCTCCTTGTCATGTTCTTGATTCATTTCTCTTGTAAGCCAGAGGCTAGCACCCTTCCTTGGGCTACCAACCTCCTTGTCATGTTCTTGTTCCATTTCTCTTGTGAGCTAGAGGCTAGCACCCTTCCTTGGGCTACCAACCTCCTTGTCATGTTCTTGATTCATTTCATATACAAATACAATCTTGGAAAAAACCCGGTTTCATGCATGCATGCGTGCTTGTGTGCTTGTCAATAGTGGTAATCATGATGACATACTTGAATGGGCGGATCACATGACTATGGCATTTCAATCCTTAACATAGTGGTATGAAA
The DNA here is from genome assembly GCA_015143295.1 of Tetracentron sinense. NCBI lineage: Eukaryota > Viridiplantae > Streptophyta > Magnoliopsida > Trochodendrales > Trochodendraceae > Tetracentron > Tetracentron sinense. Next base: position 8,946 of record JABCRI010001311.1, read on the forward strand.
ATTTAGGCAACATATAGCACATTTGAGCAATTTATCATTTCTAAGAACATTTACACAATTTCTATTTCCATTTTCTTCATTAAGTCCATTTATCCCTTGTTTAGTCATTTTATCAAACACCCGGTGGGCCACATTTCTTAGTCCTTCCATTTCCTTTATTTAGTGCGTATTTTTCATCAAGACATCAAGGTACATTCGTTATTTGTAAAGTGCCCATCTTCCATTTTCCTTTTCACACATCACACAACATCCATACGGCATCCAATCGCCTCAATCGACATCCCATCCACACATTTATTCCATTCCCCTTATCTTGTTTATATTTGTTGAGTTAATACAATGCATAGGGAAGGAAAAGCATAATATATATAATCACCATTTACACTAGAAAACCTAGGTTATTGCTAGGGAAAGTTAGTAGGGTGTACTAACCTTAGATCAAGGTTTGATCTTGAAGAAACCTTGAAATAGAAGCTCTATTTGGAAGGAGGAAGCCTTTGCTTGAAGGGGACTTGAGTTGGGGGAAGAAACCTCTTTCAAAACGTGAGTGAGTGCTGCCCTAGCTTGGAGAATGCACCTCCACACGAGCTTGAGTTGAAATCTTGAAGAAAACGTGCTTGGGGACGATCTAGGGTCTTCACCCCTTTGATTTCTTCTCCAAAAGCAACTTAGGTTTAGGAAACCCTTTTCTCTTCTCTCTTATCTCCCAAATCTCTCAAATGTTGTAAGTGAGGCCTCAAAGGGTCGAGCAAACCCTTATGGGTAAGGGTTTAACACCCAAAAGATGAAAACGCCCTTTCTGAAATTTCTGCAAAAACGCGAAGACCGAGCGATCGGTGGTTATGACCGATCGATCGGTTGCCTACCGAGCGATCGGTGTTTATGACCGATCGATCGGTCAAAAACTCACTCTCTGGAAAATTTCCCCATACAAAATTTATGACCGTGCGATAGCTACCGATCGATCGGTTATGGACCGATCGATCGCTGACTGGACCGAGCGATCGGTGCTCTGTATGTCTGGACTGTTTTGACCATATCTTTTGACTCGCTTGTCGGATTTCGACGATTCAACTTGCGTTGGATCCGTCTTTCGAAAACGAACATTTCTGACGTTTTGGAATTTCCGATTTCTCCCTTATTTATTAATTAGACTATAAAAACGGCCAATTAGCTATGAAGGTGGTATTCATTAAGGATGAAAAAGTCTGGGGTGCTACATCATCACAACTCAATAAAAAGGGACATACAACATATAAAATCATCCTATTTGAGGAAGAAAAATCAAGGTTATCACTAATGAAGTTAGTAGAGTGTACTAACCTTGAAATCAAGGCTTGACCTTGAAGAAACCTTGAAATCGAACCTCAAATGGTAGGGAAGAACCCTTACTTGAAGAAGGCTTGATTTGGGGAAGACACCCCTTTCAAAATGCCGTAGGATCGCTGCCCTAGCTTGGAATGGGAATGCCACACGAGTTTGAGGTTGGATTTGATGAATCCACGCCCTTTTTGGGATGATCTTGGGTGTTTAAACCCTTGATTCACTCTCAAGATGAAACCCTAGGTTAGAACCCCTTTCTCCTCTCCCACTCTCTCTCAAATATCTGCCCTAAGGGTTTATGAAACCCTTAGGCTCGTGCAAGGCTTATAAAGTAAGGGTGAAATGCCCAAATGATGAAAAAGCCCTTACTGAAATTTCTGCAAAAAACGCGAAGACCGAGCGATCCGTGTTAATGACCGATCGATCGGTTGCCTACCGAGCGATCGGTGTTATTGACCGATCGACCGGTCAAAAACTCACTCTCTGGAAAATTTCCCCATACAAATTTTCTGACCGTGCGATAGCTACCGATCGATCGGTTATGGACCGATCGATCGCTGACTGGACCGAGCGATCGGTGCTCTGTATGTCTGGACTGTTTTGACCATATCTTTTGACTCGCTCGTCGGATTTCGACGATTCAACTTGCGTTGGATCCGTCTTTCGAAAACGAACATTTCTGACGTTTCGGAATTTCCGATTTCTCCCTTATTTATTAATTACACTACGAAAATGGCCAATTAGCTACGAGAGTACCATTCATTAAAGATGAAAAAGTCCAGGGTGCTACACAGGGTAAGAATGTCTCAGAGCAATCTGTGGAGGTGCTCACATAAGAAATACAAGCTCAATAATTGATTAAAAGTTAATCAATTATTTTAAGTGATTAAAAGTTAATCATTTAATTAAATAGATTAATAGTTAATCTATTGTTTAAATTAATTGTTAATTTAAACTACAGGATTATTTTAGTAATTATTTGATTAACATAATTAAAGGGGAAATGGGTTTACCCATATCCATAAACCCATTAAAATTGACCTTTAATATGGGCCAAAGCCCATGGGTTTAAACCCTAGGGTGGGGTGCCCACTTGAGGAATCCTAATTGGATTAGGATTTGTTTAATTGAATAAATTATAATATGAACAAGAGTGAAATGTCACTAAGCAAGATTTTCTCTAGAATTCTTGCTGATTGCCTTGGAAAACTTCTTCCAAAGATTATTTCAGTGGAACAAAGCGCTTTTGTCCAAGGTAGAAATATTACGGAAAACATCACAATTGCTCAAGAAATGGTCCATGAAATTGATAGGAAAACTTTTGGAGGAAATGTAATTATCAAGTTGGATATGGCTAAAGCCTTTGACCGGATGGAGTGGAATTTTATTCTGGCAGTTCTCCAAAAGTTTGAGTTTTGTGAAGACTTTATCAAACTCATAAAGGGCTGCATTTATACTCAATGCTTTTCCATCATTATTAATGGATCATTGCAAGGTTTCTTTCAAAGTTCGAGAGGCTTAAGGTAGGGAGACCCTCAATCTCCGGCTCTCTTTATTCCGGCTGAAGATGTTCTTAGTAGAGGCCTTAAAGATATTTTTTCAAATCAAGCTTGCGCCTACAATATTGGGAGGTATGGCTTTTCGATTTCCCACCTCTTATTTGCTAATGATACTCTAATTTTTTGTAATGGCAGATCTCAAAGTTTGAAGAGCATTACTGATTTTCTAATGTCGCGACCCAAAATACCCCCTAGGAGTTAGGGATACTTTAGCTCGGACCGTCATATCATACCATCCTGTATGACACATAAGGCACATATACTTACCATCCTGTCAGAATACACAAGTTCTAAAACATAGCGGAAGCGATTCATAATGAAATACTCCTATAATTCAGTCCAAGTCTGGACCAATAGAACATATACAAAATAAGGAGTGGACAAGTCCCATTCTCAACATACACAAAATATCAGTAGCATCACTCTCATCCTCTCAACAGAAATCAAAATCAAGCCACTTATCCAGTGATCCGCCTTCCTGATAGTGGTCCATAGAGGGCTCCGGATCATAGTATTCTTCCTCTATCCAAGGCTCCGTACCACAAACGTCAAATGGAACACATGTACATGCCAAAGTCAATAGTCGGCTGAGCATGTAATACTCAGTGATATACAAACTACTAACTAATAGGGAATAATATCATGAACATGCATAATCTTAGAGAATAACATTCGTGACATAGTTACCAAATCCTTTTCTTAACAGTATTCATGTGAAATCAAAACCGGTAAATCTTGTCATGTGATAATCATATTCTTGTGAGTTCTTGTGAATTCTTGTGAAAGTTGGGATTCCTTGTGAGCATACGAGGATCTGAGTATGCATGATTTCTTATGAACTTGCGAGCTTGTGAGCTTTTGAGACATGACTACTTGTGAGTCCATGTATAGTGGGATTCCTTGTGAGCTTTGAAACGATCTTAGAACTTGTCACTTACCAACCCGTAGTTTGGCCTTATCACTTGTGAACTTGTGAGAATTCTTTTAATCAAAACCTTGCTTATGAACTTTTGGAAATACCCTTTTCTTGTGAGAAAACATCGGCTCATGCGAGACTTGTAAACATCATGCTATACTTGTGAACATACGATGCATATAGTACTTGTGAATATCATGGTGATCTTAGAGAACTTGTAAATATGGCATCATATTCATAGAATTTCAATACTAGTGATAGCTTACATCTTATATCCCAATCATCATCCAATCCATTCAAGAACAACCTTAAACATAGTGATTTGCTTTAAAAATAATAGCACAAGGTAGGTAGTAGAGTGTATCTACCTTTCGAGATCAACCCTTTGATCTAAAATGCTTTAGAATGGTTGAGAAGCACGGAGAAACACCTTTGTAGTTGAGAAATCGACTCAAGACCACCCAACAATCAAAACCCTTAAGCTCCTCGTTCTTCCTCTTTCCTTCCTTCAAACCCAAAAACTTGCTCTACGGGTTGTGGTAACCCTAGCCCATGAAATTGGGCTATTTATAGCCAAAGGGATTGAGTTAAAGACTCAAACACCCTTGAAAATATCTCAAGAGGTCGGCTACAGGCAAAATCAGCATGATCGGTCGACCGGTAGAGATGATCGGTTGACCGATCAAAAATTACCTCTCTGTCCAAAATCCCCATACAATTTTTCTAGCATTCGGTCGACCGGTAAGGTTCGGTCGACCGGTAGCAAATTTGGTCGACCGGACTTGCCTGTTTTTGCCCTGTGCTTTGTCCTTGCCAATTCAGAGACAGTGTCCAAGAAGAGGGAGTTGGCGAGAGGCCAGGCTAGTAGTTCAGCACCTCCAGAGAGGCGGGCTTGTACTGGCCCTTATCAGTATGTGTGGCCAGCACCACCGATGAGGCCATCTTATGCGCCTCCGGCTCCACGGCAGTATGTGCCTCAGGCACCGCGACCTCAGGCTCTTCCGGCCCCTCCGACTTATACACACGAGGTCTGCACTTCATGCGGCCGAAGGCACCCGGCAGGAGATTGCCGAAGAGCATTGGGTGGATGTTTTCATTGTGGTCGCCAGGGCCATATGATCAGGGATTGCCCCAGTCGGCATTTACCAGACCAGTCTCAGGGGATTAGGCCACCAGCACTCCCAGCAGGATCATATCAGGCGTCATCTCAGACTTCCCGGTCTACACCTCAGTCTCGCCAGGCGAACCAGGGGCGAGTTTTTGCCTTAACAGAGGGTGATGCACTTGCATCTGACGATGTAGTGCAAGGTACGCAGTTGTAGCTTATTTAATTATCCGTAAATTAAACTGTTAAGTATTAATTGATTGTGTATGTACTTGGCATGTTATATATGTATATATACCTACATGTATACACTGTTGATGCATGGATTAACTCCGCTAGTTAAAATTTCAAGAACCCTACTAGTCAATGAGTATTTGGCTCGAGTGTTGATTGATACCGGGTCTACTCATTCATTTGTCTCGTCGAGTTTTTCAGAAGGCTTTTCTGTAGAGCCAAGTCAGCTAGAACCGGAGTTAGCCATTTCGACTCCTCTCGGCAAAACAGTAGTGGCAGATAAAGTGTATAGAAATAGTGTGGTCCAAGTTGGAAGCCACGAGTTGGCGGTTGATCTCATCGTCCTTGGATTCCAAGACTTTGATGTTATATTGGGAATGGATTGGTTAGCAGCGCATCATGGGCATGTAGCTTGCTTTGAGAAGATGGTACTCTTCAAGCCGGTAGGAGGAAAACCATTTCACTTTCGGGGGTTGAAAGGTAGAGATATCGCTCGTTTTGCGGCGTTGAGCTTAGCTAACCCCGAGGCAAAGGACTCATCGACTATTCCAGTTGTGAGTGAGTTCCTGGATGTATTCCCAGAGGAGTTGCCGGGATTGCCTCCAGATAGGGAGATTGAGTTTGTGATCGAGCTTACACCAGGCACAGCTCCTGTTTTCAGAGCTCCATATAGAATGGCCCCTATTGAACTCAAGGAGTTGAAGACTCAGTTGGAGGAATTGCAAGGCCTTGGTTTCATTCGACCAAGTGTCTCACCGTGGGGTGCCCCGGTGTTGTTTGTTAAGAAGAAAGATGGCTCGATGCGGATGTGCGTCGATTACAGGCAATTGAACAAGGTCACTATAAAGAATAGGTATCCCTTGCCTAGGATTGATGACTTGTTCGATCAGTTGAAGGGAGCGAGATTTTTCTCGAAGATAGACCTTCGATCGGGTTATCACCAGTTGAAGATTAAGGTGGAAGATGTTCCCAAAACTGCTTTCAGGACTCGGTATGGACACTACGAGTTCTTGGTGATGCCTTTTGGACTCACGAACGCGCCGGCAGCCTTTATGGATTTGATGAACCAGGTGTTCCGGCCATATCTTGATAGGTGTGTGATTATATTTGTTGATGACATTTTGGTCTATTCCCAGACACGGGAAGATCACCCACGCGACCTATGCCTTGCTTTGGAAATGCTAAGGGAGCACAAGCTATACGCCAAACTTAGCAAGTGTGAGTTTTGGTTGGAAGAGGTGGCATTCCTAGGCCACCTTGTTTCTGCAGAAGGTATCTCGGTAGATCCAAAGAAGATCGAAGCAGTTATGAGTTGGGCGAGGCCCAAGAGTGTTACCGAGATACGCAGCTTTCTTGGGTTGGCAGGCTACTACAGGAGATTCGTAGAGGGTTTCTCTAGCCTTGCAGCACCGCTTACTTGCCTGACAAGGAAGAACGCCAAGTTTGTATGGAGTGATAAGCGCGAGATCAGTTTCACGGAACTGAAGAAGAGGCTTACTACAGCCCCTGTCCTTACTGTGCCATCTGGACCTTATGGGTATGAGGTGTATAGTGATGCCTCACACGTTGGACTTGGGTGTGTACTCATGCAGCACAAGAAATTCATTGCCTATGCATCAAGGCAATTGAAGGAGCATGAGAAGAATTATCCCACGCACGACTTGGAGCTTGCGGCGGTCGTGTTTGCACTTAAGATTTGACGTCATTACCTTTATGGGGTGGAGTTCTATGTGTTTACCGACCACAAGAGCCTCAAGTATCTCTTTTCCCAAAAGGAATTGAATCTAAGGCAATGGCGTTGGATGGAATTTTTGAAAGACTATGATTGTACCATTCAATACCACCCCGGTAAAGCGAATGTAATGGCCGATTCTTTGAGTAGAAGACCTCCGGGGTTATTGGCACACATGTTGGTGCAGGAATGGGAGCTACTTGATGATTTGGCAAATCTGGACATCAGTGTGAAGAACTCTGTCCGTGGTCCTACCTTGGCAAATGTTACGGTTCGGCCATACATTATAGATTTGATCCAAGAATATCAAGCCATGGATGCGGAATTGTTGGCTTTCCGGGACAAGGAAGTTTCCAAGGGCAGTGAAGACTTCTCTCTCACTAGTCGGGGTGCTATCACATTCAAGGGAAGGCTGTGCGTCCCAGCCAATGCAGATCTTCGAAGAGAGATTTTGGATGAAGCACACCGTTTGAAGTACACAGTGCATCCAGGGGGTACAAAGATGTACCGGAACCTCAAGAGTCACTTTTGGTGGTGGAATATGAAGAGGGAGGTTGCGGAATATGTAGCACGGTGCTTGGTGTGTCAACAGGTAAAAGCAGAACACATGCGGCCCGCAGGTCTATTACAGTCCCTTCCGATTCCCGAGTGGAAATGGGAGAACATATCCATGGATTTCATAATTGGCTTGCCTAAGACGACAAGGGGCTCAGATGCGATATGGGTAGTAGTGGATCGTTTGACGAAGCCAGCTCACTTCTTACCTTACCGAACTACTTTCAACTCTAGTCAGTTGGCTGCACTATACATCAAGGAAGTAGTTAAACTACATGGGGTGCCCGTTAGTGTTGTGTCAGATCGGGATCCAAGATTCACATCACGATTCTGGAAAAGCTTCCAGGAGGCTATGGGTTCCCAACTTGATTTCAGCACCACTTTTCATCCACAGACGGATGGACAAACCGAGAGAGTGAACCAAGTCATTGAAGACATGCTTCGGGCTTGTATGTTGGATTTCAGAGGCAGTTGGGAAGAGCACTTGCCTTTGGTTGAATTCGCCTATAATAACAGCTATCAGGCGAGTATCCAAATGGCACCATTTGAGGCCTTGTATGGGCGAAGTTGTAGGTCTCCTCTCTATTGGGATGAAGTAGGAGAAAGGAAAGTACTTGGTCCGGAATTGATTGAGCAAACTGCAGGCACAGTTAAAAGATCATTCGGGATCGATTGAAAGCCGCTCAAGATCGCCAGAAAAGTTATGCGGACACGCGCCGTAGGGACTTGGAATTTCAAGTAGGGGATCAAGTTTTTGTGAAAGTATCTCCTAGCAAAGGGATCATGAGATTTGGAAAGCGAGGCAAGCTCAGTCCTCGGTATGTTGGGCCTTTTGAGATCATCACACGAGTTGGTGAGGTTGCTTACAGGGTAACTCTCCCACCTCACATGGCCGCAGTTCACAACGTCTTCCATGTGTCTATGCTTCGGAAGTACATTGCGGATCCTTCGCATGTCATAGACTTGGAACCGTTGGAGATTCGAGAGGACCTCACCTTAATTGAAAAGCCGGTTCAGATTTTGGATCGAAGAGATCAGGTGCTTCGCAACAAGACAATCCCTTTGGTTCTTGTGCAATGGCAACACCATGCTCGGGAAGAAGCTACATGGGAGCGTGAAGCCGAAGTCAAAGCAAAGTACCCAGAATTAATTGAATGAGTTTTGTATAAGTTTGTAGATGACTTGTAAATTTTCTTTTTGGTTTGTAATGCAAGTAGCGTCTAAATTTCGAGGACGAAATTTTTGTAAGGGGGGAGGATGTAGAGCCCCGGACCTTTTCACATTTAATGCATGGCACTTTCGTTGCCATTTTGCCTTTAAAGAGGTATAATTAATAAATAAGGAAGAAATTGGAAATTTTGAAACGTCAGAAATGTTCCTTTTCGAAGTACGAACCCAACGCAAGTTGAATCGTCAAAATCGGACGAACAAGTCAAAAGATATGGCCAAAACAGTCTGGACCTGCAGGCAATCGTAGCTCGGAAGGCACTAAGGACGTAGCTCTAGCTCTGATAACGTATTCGTTGTGCATCCGTTGTGCAACAGACAACGGGTACGTTGTGCAGCACACAACGGGTACGTTGTACAGCAACAACGGGTACGTTGTACAGCAACAACGGGTACGTTGTACAGCTCACGGCGGGCACGTTGTACATAAGACAACGGACAACGTGTTCAGCACTGTTCACAGCACAACGTGTTCGGCACTGTTCATAGGACAACGTGTTCGGCACTGTTCACAGCACAACGTGTTCAGCATTGTTCACAGCACAACGTGTTCAGCACTGTTCACAGCACAACGTGTTCGGCACTGTTCACAGCACAACGTGTTCAGCACTATTCACAGCACAACGTGTTCGGCACTCGCGGTTTTGCAGAAATTTCAGTAAGGGTATTATGGTCTTTTGGTCAGTTTACTCTTACCTTAAGAGTCTTGCCCGAGCCTTTAGGGCATCATTCGACACTTAGAGAGTTTGAGAGAATAAGAGAAAGGGGAGAAGGCGATTCCAACCTAGGGTTTCCATTTTGGAGAGAAATCAAGGGGTTTGTGAACCCACACTCAACTCAAGTCCGGTTTTTCTTCAAGATCAAGGCACAAGCTCGTGAGGAGCATCTCCTCAAGCTGGGGCAGCAACTCACGGTTGTTTTTGGAAGGGGATTTCTTCCTCACTTGATCAAGGTCGGTGCTTCTTGCTACCCTCCTAGTTATAGTTCCTCTTTCCCCTCTATTTCTTTGATTTTCTTTCATTTACACATGTGCTATGAGATGGATGGTTAGGAATGGTGAATGGAGATGGATGTTGGCGAATGGATGCCGTGTGGATGATGTGATGAACGAATGAGAAAGGGCATTGTACTAATAATGAACATACAAGTGTGATGTGAGCATAACCCACCTAGAAAAGCATGATCTAGGTTTAAGTGAATAATGAACACACCCCATGTTTGATGAAATGCCAAGGTGAATACAGTGAGTTGGAAATAGGGAAATGCATGCCTAATAAATTGTGGATATTGCTAGGACCTATGATAGTGTGTTTTCTTGTTTTCCCTACATGATATGAATATTACATTGCTAAATCATTGATGTTATATGTGTTGTGAAATTACCCAAATGTCATATTTAAATTTAAATGCAAGTATGTACACGGTTCCCACGAGCACAGCATGCATGACATGATTTATCGAGGTTTTTAAGAACATGGTTAGAGGTGGGACATATCCTACGATATGTTTTACCTCGCTTTTCACAAGAGAACAAGAACCAACATTCCACGAGGGGTCTCCCCTCACTCACAAGTGCATATCATGAAGAAGGGCCTCCCTTCCCTCGCAAGTACATACATATCATGAAGAAGGGTCTCCCTTCCCTCGCAAGTGCATTGCATAAAGAAGGGTCTCCCTTCCCTCTCAAGGCATCTCACAAGTGCGTCTCACAAGTGCATCTCACAAGTGTATCTCACAAGTCACAAGATCACAAGCAAGCACGCATGACACGCTAGACAAGATCAAGCAAGACAACCATGACAAGCTTTCAAGTACGAAAAGGTTATTTCATGTCAAGTCAAGCGCACAATGATTTCAAGAAGTTTTATCGGCTTTTATGAATGCAACATGATGAATTATATTGCTTTACTTTATTGTCATGATATGAATCATTCCTGCTTTATATGCGTGAATTATTTCCTGCTTTATGTATGCTATCCGTATGCTATGACTGTTGGTTAGTGCTTAGTACCCGCTGAGTATTCCATGCTCAGCCGTACTTCTTATGTCGGCAGGTTCTGAGGGAGCTGCTGCCCTATTTGATGTTTGTGCTCCTGGTCGATGGGTGGAGGAGGAGTACGTCGAGGAGCCTTTTGAGGAACCTCCCGTAGAGGGTTATCAGTAGGTGGTGTTAGATTCTGAGTGAATAGTTGTGGGTGAGATGAGAGATATACATTCATGTATTTTGGCGGGTCTGTCCGCACTTTCTTTGTTTTGATTTCTTTGTATTAAACTTGGATTCGTATATACATAGAGGTTTGTTTAAACTTCCGCTGTGCTATGTTAGAGTATGTTTCCGCTGTTTATATCCTCTATTGTATATGCTCTGTGGGTTTTTGCAGGTTGGTTTGTCAAGCAAGTCATGTAAGCCATGATTAGTCGTCCAAAGTTCACTCTAACTCCTAGGGTGGGTTTTGGGTCGCGACATATGCCATCTAGAAGGGCTCTAGTTTCAGCCACATAGCTTGTGCAATAGTCATAAAATGAGAGAAAACAAGCTAACATATCACCCTGATAATTGCGAATAATACCTCCTCCACCAGCTAATCCAGGATTTCCTCGAGAAGCTCCATCAACATTTAACTTAATTATCCCTTGAAGAGGACGAATCCATTTAATAATAGAGATAGATTTTCTAGCTTGGGGGAAGGTAAACTCATTGCTGAAAATAGAGAGATCCAATCTTTGTTTTAAAGGTAAGTTGCCCAGCTCCAAAAGCCACCCTTTTATTCTATCAATGATAATATTTGGAGGCTTCCGAACATTTTTGAATCTTCTCGAACATCTCTCCTTCCAAATTTCCCAAATGATGAGCAGAGGGAGCATATTGAATAGAATATTATGATTCCGATCATAAGCTCTGAACCATCTTCACAGAAGACATTGGATGGAATCACTAGGCTGCAAAACAATGAAACAAAATCCAACAAAATAATTCCAAATGTTGCCTGCAATATCACTATGGAAAAGAAGGTGAGACAACGTTTCAATATTTTTAGAGTTACAACAATAGCAACGACAAACAAAAGGAATACCTGTAGATTGAATCAAATTATTTGTTGATATGGCACCATACATTACCTTCCAACCAAAAATCTGAATTTTTTTTGGAATATTAGAATTCCAAATATTTAAACTCCAATCCTTACAATTTTGAGAGTTGCGAATCGCGTCCCAAGCAGATTTAACAGTAAACTTACCATTAGGACTGGGGTTCCAAATAAAATTATCATCAGAATCAGAGGTAAAGTATCCTGCAGCTCGTATTGCTATCTTCAATTGATCAGGAATATAGTCATTAACAAGATAGAAGTCCCAGGTACCATTAGAATCCAACATATCAAAGATGAATGGAAAATTTTGAGGAGGATATAAAGCAAGTTCTATAAGAGGAATATCACTAAACCAACAATCTAACCAAAAATTTATCTTAGAACCTTTTCCAATTAAAGCAGTTGATTTATTTATCACCTCTTTACATAAATGACTTATTTTAATCCATGTTTTTGAAGCATCAGGCCTATAAGAAGCCTGCCAAATATGATTAAAATGAAATTTAGCCCTGAAAAATTAGACCAAAGATTATTCGATTGATACAGATTCCATATTTGTTTCATTCTAAAAGCATTAGAAAAATCATTCATTTTGCGAATACCTAAACCCCCTTCCAATTGTGGAAGGGAGCAAATATTCTAATTTATCCAATGACGTTTTCTAACCTCACTCGTGTTATTCCAAAAAAATTTGCCATGAGTCTATCTATCTGAGAATTTATACCTTTTGGCACATGAATTCCAGCAAGAAGGTATGTAGGCACAGAAGAAAGAACATGTTTAATCAAAGAGAGGCGACCACCTGCCGAAAGAACCTTGGATTTCCAGCCATCCACCTTAGATGAGATTTTATCAATAAGAGAGATAAAATAGCTCTTCTTAAGGTGACCTTTATAAGGAGGGACTCCTAGATAAATAAAGGGGAAGTTTTTCATAGAAATACCGACCAAATTAGCAATATTATTCACTCTCGTGCGATTTAATTTATCAGAATAGTAAAAAGAACTTTTAAATCTATTAATCAGTTGGCCTGAGGATTTCTCATAATTAGTAATGAATTCAAAATTTTTCTGAATATTATGTTTCCTACCATTACAGAAAATGAGAGTATCATCAGCAAATAGGAGGTGAGAAATAGGATTACCATACCTGCCAAGTTTATAGTTAGTTGAAAGATTCTCAGATATGATTTTAAGACCCCTACTAAGAACTTCTTCTGCAATAATGAAAAGAGCAGGAGATAAAGGGTCCCCCTGACGAAGACCCCGCGAACTCTGAAAAAATCCATGAAGACAGCCATTAATAAGAATAGGGAATGATTGGTTAGTAAGACAGCCACGGATCAATCTAATAGATTCTTCTTTAAATCCCATCTTAGAAAGGACAGAAAGAATGAAATTTCATTCCATTCTATCATAAGCTTTAGACATATCAATTTTAAAAATAATATTACCTCCCGGGATTTTCCTATCAATATCTTGCACCATCTCTTGAGCTATACTAACATTATCAAGAATATTTCTTCCTTTAACAAAAGCACTTTGTTCATTAGATATAATGTAAGGAAGCAATAAACCAATACGATCAGCTAAGATACGAGATATAATTTTGTAAGAAAGTTACATAAGCTGATAGGTCTAAAATCCGAGAAAGTCATAGGAGAATTATTTTTTAGGAATTAAGGCAACAGCTGTAGCATTTATAGCTCTAGGAATTTCAACAGTTAAGAAAAAATGAAGTATACTAGCCAAAAAGATCCTCCTCTATAATGTTCCAACAAGAATGGAAAAAGTGTCCCGAAAACCCACGGGTTCCAGGGGCACTATCCTCCAGACATGCTAAAACACAACCTTTTTAATTTCTTCTAAGGAGGGAAGAGAGGACAATAACTTTATTGTTTTCCATCAGAACTGATGCAAGGAATATGATGCAATAATTTCATCAATAATAGTATTATCAGAAATTGCAAATTTTTGAAAAAATTAACCACTTCAGAACCAATATCATCTTGAGATTCCATCCAAGAACCTTGTTCATTTTTTTTATTCTAGATATGCAATTTCGACCTCTTTTAGTTTTTCGTGATCATATGAAAGATTTCGTATTATTTACACTTCTTTTATGCCTTGAAGTCTAGCTTTTCGTCTCCAGAAAATTTCTCATAAAGAAGAACAGTCTGTATTCAATTTACGATTAGATAATGAGTATTTTGCATCATCCCAAGTTCCGTTGAAAATCATCTTCCAATTCAAGCATTTTGACCTCCAGATAGTTAATCTTATGGAATATTTTACCAACAAACTCTTATTCCAATCTTTTAAAGAATTTTTAATCTTTTCAGTTTAAGGAAAAGA
>JABCRI010001312.1:0-47173 GCA_015143295.1 Tetracentron sinense
CAAACCTGGCTCACAAGGAAAACATGATAGCAAGAGAATCATGAGTATGGAAGGATGTTAGTGTACTAAGACCAGGTACGGGCAATAAACATTGTGTTCCCAAACCCGGATGAGGGAGCTGGAACTAAGAACAGGCACAGGTACTAGATCTGTCTCCAAGTAAACATGACAAGCATGAAAGTATGCTAGGTATTAAGACCAGGTACGGGCACAGTATAATGTTCCAAGACAGTATGACAGGGTGTCATGATACTAAGACCAGGTCGGCATTAACATTGTTTCAACAAGTATGAGAGGATACTAGATTACTTAGCCCAGGTACGGTACTAGTATCTGTCTCCAAACAAGAATCAAGAATAATGGAAAAGGTTGATAAGTACTAAGACCAGGTACGGGCACTATCATCTTTCCCAGGCGAATAAGGAAATTCACAAGCAAGTCGACAAGAAAAAAAAGCATGCTAGTCACGAGACAAGAACGGATAAGAACCCATGTGTGTCTGTCCATTCCATAGTTCGGGTACGAGCCAAGCGAAGAGAACCTATATTGTAAGGCATCCCACAAGAAGCATAAATGTAAAGTGTCAATTGACAAGAATCACAGGAAGGTGGAAGAGGGTTTAGTTAAAGCAGGAAACCTAAGTGGAGTTTAAATATGATTCTCAAGATTTTTTTTATGTTTGTTTATTGTTATTGCTTCCGCACTCTGATTTGTGAAATATGAGATGAACGTGTATGATGTATGTTATTTTTCGTATTACTATTTTTAGTTAGACTTGTACTAGTTGAGTATTCCATGCTCAGCCGTACTTTTATGTCCGGCAAGTACATTATGTGCGTATATGGACTTCTTGACCTTGCGATCGAGGTAGCTCAGAGTGAAGCCGGAGGTATTCGGAGGCTTTCACAAGATATTAGGAAGCTGGCATCTGGCCGCTAGTCGGGATGAGTGAGAGAGATGAGAGAGAGACATGTATTTTGGGTCCTTTTCTTGGGGATTGTCATATAGCTGAAGTTGGTAAGTCAGGACATTGGAAATCTTTGTGTATTATTGTATTTCTAGTAGTCGTAGTTTAGGTAAACACTTGAAATTACATGTTCATTAAGAAATTTTGGTTAACTATTTTTGGCAAGCTTGTATATCTTGTAGGTTAGTTTTAGTACAAGTCACTCACCAAAGTATCCTACCTCCTAGGGGGTTATTTTGGGGCGCGACACTGTTTGTCTTGTCACGCTGGAGTTAGACTCTGATGGGGAGAAGCTTGCCGGGGAGCAAAAAGGATGCTTCTTAGGGGAGATCTGCTGGGGGATGTAATGCCATTGTAGACCATTGCTAGGGATCTGCTGAGGAATTTGACACTGTCGTAGATCACTACTAGGGATCTGAACTCTGTTGGAGCCTAGTGTTAGGGAAGCTGCTCTTCCATGCCACCTACCGGGGATTGCTGTAGGGGATTTATCTGGCTAGCCTGATTGCTGCCGGATGTTGTTGCCAAACTGCTCTTCAGCCTTTCTCCCTTTTTTACCCTTGGAATGACCAAGTCATGGGGTTCGCATAATTTTTGCGCAATGAGGCCGTTGTTGGTTTTCCTCATGCCTGGGGATGATATTTCCGCTGGGGATTCAGATGTGATATTGCACTTGCACTCGTAATTCCTAAGGGATCAAGGAGGACTTATAGTAGGACAAAATGTAGGCTGAGGGACCGAAGTTTGGGACACCCTGGGATTTCTCCTGTTTGTAGTTGATTTGCTCTCCCTTGGAGGTTTTGGTTTGATATAATTGATTTTCACTCTCTGGGGAGGATTCTTCTTTTTTTGGGGGGATTGTTTGCTTAAGGCCTATGCCTTATGATTCCTGGTGATGATTTTTTTTTGGGGGGGATGGGGGAGAGAGAGCGAGAGAAGTTGTCTCTGCTGGGGATAAAGAGGTTATCTCTGCCCGAGGATTTTGTTTTCCTGGAGAGATTGTCTCTACTGGGTAAAGAGTCCGAAGAGATTGTCTCTGTGGGGAGTCTCTGATTGTTGAAATGTTTCGACTTCTATTTTGGGCTATCTTTTGATTGAAACTTTGTACCCATGAGAATCGATTTACTTGGGAAGTTGGGAGAGTTTGTCTCTACTTGGGGAGAGTTGATGACTCCTTTGGGGAAAGAGGGACTCTGTTTGGGGAGAGTCGGGGAGTGGATACCCCTAATGTGACCACACCTGATTTGACGTAGTTCGAGTCAATGCCGCAGATGCGAGGAAGGGTGTCCCTGAAAAGTGTAATGAAAGAAGGGCTGTCAGGCTCAAGGGGCTAACTAGCGAATTTCTTTTGATTTGTAAATGGGTTACAGGAAAGAGGGATGAAGAGTGTGCCAAGGATGACCTCTTTTCATTTCCCAGATAAACTACAAGTGTAAAGTGCCTATCAGATCTAGACCCTAAGCATAGTATCTTTTGACTTTGTCCATGTTGACGGGCTCTGAGAGGTCTTCATCATCCATACGTCCGAGTTGAAGGGCACCGTCGGAGAATTTGTCTCGAACGTCGTATAGGCCTTCATAGTTGGGAGTGAACTTGCCCCTTGGGTCAGGGTGGTTTGGCAACATTTTTTGGAGAACCAGGTCACTGATATCGATGCTTCTTGGCTTGACTTTCCTGTTGAATGCCCTAACCATGCGCCTCTGATAGGCCTGAGAGTGGTTGATGGCTTTCAGTCGCCGCTCTTCGATCAGGTTCAACTGCTCATACCGGGTCTATGCCCATTCCGTATCTGAGAGCTTTGCTTCCATTAACACCCGGAGTGATGGAATTTATACTTCAACAGGGAGAACTGTTTCCATACCATAGGCCAGAGCAAATGGTGTTGCTCCTATTGAGGTTCGGATGGACGTTCTATAGGCCATGAGTGCATAAGGGAGCATCTCATGCCAGGCAGAGTACTTGGTTGCCATCTTCTCTATGATTTTCTTTAGATTCTTGTTAGCGGCTTCAACTGCACCATTGGTCTGTGGCCTGTACGGTGTAGAGTTGTGATGTTGGATCTTGAATTTCAAGCAGAGATCAGTCATCCCCTTGTTGCAGAAGTTGAGAGCATTGTCTATTACAATCTCATATGGGACCCCATATCGGTAGATGATATCCCTTTTCAGAAAACGTTGAACCATTGAGGCTATGGCATTGGCAGAAGAGGCTGCCTCGACCCATTTTGTGAAGTAATCGATTGCTACCAGGATGAATCGATATCCGTTTGATGCTTTTGGAGCTATGGGTCCGATGACATCGATGCCCCAAGCTGAGAATGGCCAAAGAGCGGTGAGATTGTGCAGCCTGTTCGGTGGTGCATTTACCCTGTCGGCATAAATTTGGCACTGGTGGCACTTCTGTACATGCTTGCAACAGTCTATTCCATGGTGGACCAGTAATAACCTAGCCTCAATATCTTCTTAGATAACATCAACTAGTTCATGTGTAGGTCGTAAATTCCTCCGTGAACTTCTTCGACTACTTGTGCTGCTTCACTGGTATCTAGACATCTGAGCCAGATTAGATTCGGCAACCGTTTGTACAAGATGCCCCCTAATAGGACGAATTGAATGGCCAGTCTTCTGATTGCCCGACGGTCTGTTTTGGTAGCATCAAGAGGGAAGGTCCCGTCATCGAGATACTGCTTGATGTCTGCATACCAAGGCTTATTGTCTGATACCTCTTCGATCTAAAGGCAGTAGGCAGGCTGATCTTGTTGCTGAATTTCTATCGACCAGAGCATGATGTCTGTAGGGATCTGTACCATTGAAGCTAGAGTGGCCAGTGCGTCGGCGAACCTGTTCTGGTTCCTAGACCGGTGGCTAAAGCTAATTCTTCTGAATTGGCTGGTTAACAAATTGAGGTAGGCTAAGTACGGGACTAGCCTTGCTTCTTGGATAGCCCAAGACTCATTTTCCTGGCAGATTACCAAAGATGAGTCACCGTAGACGTCTACCTCTTCAATCCCGTTGTCCAGGGCTTCTTTCAGTCCAGCTATGCATGCCTCATATTCTGCTTCATTGTTGGAGCATCTGAACTTCAGCTTGACTGAGATAGGGAGGTGTGCTCCTTTAGGTGAGATCAGGACTGCTCCTGCCCCATGCCCATGACTGTTGGCTCCATCAAAATGCAACTCCCAGCCGGAGTATTCTTGTTTGTCTACTTCCGTATACAGGATGGCTTAATCTGGAAACTGATCATGTACAGACATGTAGTCCTGGGTCGGATTATGGGCCAGGTGATCTACCATTACCTGCCCCTTGATTGACTTCTGTGTCATGTACGTGATGTCGAATTTAGACAACATCATAAGCCATCAG
Organism: Tetracentron sinense; assembly: GCA_015143295.1. Taxonomy (NCBI): domain Eukaryota; kingdom Viridiplantae; phylum Streptophyta; class Magnoliopsida; order Trochodendrales; family Trochodendraceae; genus Tetracentron; species Tetracentron sinense. Next base: position 4,330 of record JABCRI010001312.1, read on the forward strand.
GCAGTCCTTCCGGTGGTGGCTGGCTTTTCCAGTAGATATTTCAGTGGGTCCATCCGGGAGAACAGAATTACCGGGTAGGAAAACAGATAGTGCCGAAGACGTTGAGTTGCCCAGACCAGTGCCAAACATGTCTTCTCAAGAGGGGTGTACCGCTCTTCGTACTTGAGCAAATGCTTACTGATATAGTAGATGGCTTGCTCTATTCTGCCAGTCTCGTCATGTTGTGCCAGAATGTGCCCCATGGAGGTTTCTTGTACAGAGATGTAGAGTAGTAGTGGGTGTTCTGATGTAGGAGGCACAAGTATTGGAGGATTCAGAAGATATTGCTTTATTTTGTCAAAGGCTTCTTGACATTCTGCTGTCCAGATTGTCGGCGTGTTCTTTCGGAGAAGTTTGAAGATCGACTCGCAGATCGGAGTTAGCTGAGAAATGAACCGACTGATTTACTGAATTCTGCCCAGGAAACCACGGATCTCCTTTTAGTTTGGGGTGTTGGCATTTCGATGATAGCTCTGGTTTTAGCTAGATCGATCTCAATGCCTCTTTTGCTGACTATGAAGCCAAGGAGCTTTCCTGATGAGGCTCCGAAGACGCATTTGGCCGGGTTCAGTCTTAGGCCGTACTCTCGGAGTCTATCGTAGAGTCTCTTCAGGTCTTCTGGGTGCTGTTCGACTGTCGGCGATTTGATGATCATGTCATCCATGTAGATTTCAGTGGACTTGTGCATCATGTTATGGAACAAGGCCGTCATGGCCCTCTAGTAGGTGGCCCCTGCATTCTTGAGTCCGAAGGGCATGACCTTGTAGCAGAATGTGCCCCAAGGCATGATAAAGGAGGTTTTCTCCATGTCTTCTTTTGCCATCTTGATCTGGTTGTATCCGGAGAGACCATCCATGAATGAGAGAGTCTCGTGCCCAACAGTATTGTCGACCAGAATGTCAATGTGCGGAAGAGAAAAGTTATCTTTGGGGCTTGCCCTGTTTAAATTCTGGTAGTCAATACACATGCGGACCTTGCCATCCTTTGTGGGTACTGGGACTATGTTGGCCAACCACTCAGGGTAGTTTGCAACTGCCAGGAAGCCTGCGCTAATCTGCTTCTCAACTTCTTCCTTGACCTTCTATGATCATTCGGGCCTCATCCGTCTCAGTTTCTGCTTCACTTGTCTGACGTCGGGGTTCAAGGGCAGTCTGTGTACCACCAATACTGGGTCTAGGCCTGGCATGTCAGCATATGACCAGGCGAAGGCATCGTTGTAGCTTCTCAGGAAATTGATCATGTCTGCTCTCCGCTAAAGTTTCATGCTGGTGCCGATTCTGACCAGCCGGGGGTTCCCTGTGGATCCCAGATTGACTGTTTCAGTGTCCTCCCTATTAGATTGCAGAAGTCCTTCACTGTGCTCGAGGAGGTCCAGAATTTCCCAAGGCGGTTCCTCTTCCTATTCTGAGTCATACTCTGCTTCGGAGAGTTCAAGGAGGGTTTGAGGGGTAGCCCTGTCAAATGTAATTTCCTGGCAAACCAATTAGCTTCAGTTTAGGATGCTTTGATGATGATGATTTGTTGGCTTCAGGACACTAGGCCTCCCAAGGGAAGAGTCCGTGTGATTTCGTCATCAGCCGTTATGAAATGTTTTTTTTTGGAAAACATGATTTTTGAGTCAAAACAATCTAATTAGGAAAATGACTTGTTACAAAAAGACTCAAACAAAAAGAGGTCGACAGTGGCCGGACTTTTGGTTTTTACAAATGGGAGCAAAAGAGAAGTAGATAGAGGAGAAGGATGATGCTGGTTCACTGCTGTCTCGGACCAACCTATCCTATACTGTGCTTGCACCGGCCCTGGCTGGCCTCAATGGTGAGAGCCTCAATCCACAAATAGATCAGTGGCTGGCGACTGGATAACGCTTCGGCACTGTTGGAGATGGTGCAGACCTGCTCTCCCGCAGGATATTCTAGTTCGGTAGCATCTTCGACAGTTAGCTCGTCGAACATCTGGGCCATGGTAAACACTTCGGGTTCTGGAATCCCTGAAGACTCATCACTGGGCTGGGGTGTTAAGGCAACGGGTTCAGCAGAGATTTCCAGGTAACTCTCATAGATTCCCACAGGGAAGGTTACAGAGATGTGTGGTCGGGGTTCAGGTTTTGCCGTCTGTCCAATCTTCCTAGTCAACTTGGAGAGGTAATCCTCGTATCTGGGCTTGTATCCCAAACCAAAGGGAGGTGTGTAATGAGGAGGCATATATCTTTTCTTTATGCCCTGATTCCTGGCACCGAGACCACTTCTGGGCTGATAGTTCATTCTGGCCATCATTCTGACAAACGGTGGCACTGCTTACTTACCTTGCTATTCTACCTGGGCGATATAACTGACCTGCTCGAACTGGAATGTCATGAAGGCAGTGCCTTGCCCCAGCTCTTGGACGTCCCCAAAGGAATTTACAAACTTTTCAGACGGAATGACAATCAGACGGTCATCCTGGATGAACTTGATTCTTTGATGCAAAGAGGAGGGAATGGCCCAGCCGCATGGATCCATGGCCTCCCTAGGAGCAGAGTGAAAGAGGCTGGCACGTTCACCACCTGAAAGTTTTTTGAGAACTAAGCAGGTTCAACCCTGATGGTCAGGTCAATGTCACCCAGGTTTTGCCTGGTGGTATTATCGAAGGCCCTGATGGTCATAGGTCTTTTCTTCACTTGACTGAGGTCCAAGCCCAGTTTTTACAGTGTGGAGAGTGTGTAAACGTTCAAGCTAGAGCCATTGTCGATGAGCACTGATGATAATGTTCGGTCCATGCACTGTACTGCGATGTACAAAGCCCGGGTATGGTCCCTGTCGCTGTCTGGTATCTCCTCTTCTGTGAAGGAGATGACTTTGGGTTTAAGGATTTGTCCTACCATTTACCCCAGTTTTTCGGGCGTTATGTCTGGCGTTACATGGGTATTGCAAAATACTTGGAGCAGTTGCTTCCTGTGATGCTCTGAAGTGAGAAGAAGACCCAAGATAGATATCTGTGCTGGGACCTTGCTCAATTGTTGAGTGATACTGAATTCCTCTGCTTTTTTTAGAATTTTCAATAAAACTGTTGAATCTGCTGCTTTCTTCTGTGGGTCTGATATCCCTGCTTTCTCTTTCTCTACATTCTTCACCTTTGCCGGCTCTGTTGCAGGAGGTTGATATACCCGGCTAGATCGGGTTAGGTAGGCTATACTCTCGCTTTCAAGGACGAGAGATCGAGGAGCGAGTACTTGGTTGAGGTTAAAAGGAGGTTCTAGGAAGTAGGGGATCCGGACAGGGCTTGAAGAGGTTGAGGCTTGAGCTGGAGCTATTGGCCAATTTACGGGGCAAGAAATTGTGTAGATGATCTGCTCGGGGGCAGGTATCTGGGTTGGAGATTGAACAGTCTGTATGCTTGATTGGGGGAAGGGGATTATGATGGGTGATCGGTAAGAGGGCTTGATGATGCTGTCACTCACTGCGGGTGTGCTGGGTCCTGGCTGCCCTGCCCTGGGCTCTTCCCATTGGATAAAATTGATTTGATTGTTATGTGGGGGCAGTGGCACCTGATTGATGCTGGTGTTGCTGGGAGCCAGCTCAACCCTTCCCTCATTCAAGAGATCTTGGATTGCATACTTCAGGCCTATGCAATAATTTGTGGCATGGCCTGAGCCTCTGTGAAAGGTACAGTGATGATCGGCATATAGTTCTTGCCTTGCTTGGAGGTAAGATGTACATATAGTTCTTGTCTTGCTTGTCTAGAGGTAGAAGAGGTGTAGGACCTCTCGACTCAAGAAGACCCTGCTTGGTGAGGAATTCCAATAACTGGCTGAGGGTGTATGGAAGAGGGGTAAAGTTTCTGGGATGATGGTTTTTCCCCTGGGTTGGTCGGGCTAGCTGGGTATTCCTGCTAACTGACTGCTGCTGAGCTGCTGGAGCTAGTAATCTGATGGGTGCCGTAGAAGTAACCATATGTACATCTTCCTTCTTTCTGTGGTCCTAGGGACTGATATTTCTGCTAGATGAGGCCGTCGCCTTAGGGGAATCAAGTCCTAGGCTGGAATGAATGGCCTAGCTCTTGATAGCAGTCTTGATACGGGCACCTGTTCTAACGATAATGCCAAAGTCCACTATAGGTAAGGTCACCATGAGTGTAGAGTAGGACTGCTTCAGGGTGCCCATGAACATGCCTGCCAATTCCTCCTTAGGGATAGGAGTTGGGATGTTGGGATCTTTGCTGTCATTTCCCTTCAACAGGTGGCGTACTCCAGAAATGACTCGTTGTTGCGTTGGCTTAGCTATTCAAGCTGGCTCCTCTGAGGGTGGAGCTCCTGGTTGAAGGAGTACTACTCTATGAAGCTATCCATGGCATCCTGCCAGGTCTTGACTCTCTGTTTGTCCACCGACATCCACCATGTAAGGGTTGCCCCCTTCAGACTCTTCTGGAAGTACTGAATGAGCAATGGCTGGTTTTTATTATATTGGAGCATGTCCCCCAAGTATAACTACAAGTGTTGTTTTGGACAGCCCGAGCCATCATATTTATTAAAGTCTGGGACCTTGAAACCTGCGGGTACAACATCCCCTGATGAAAAGGTTAAGTCTTCCAGTGATAGACTTGTACTGGTGGATGTACCTTTCATTCTTCTCATCTCCTCTTTGATTTGCTTCGTCTCGTCCTATAAGGAAGGGGTTGGATCTAAGGATGACGATTGGTCCTGGTGGACGTGTGAGATCTTCGGCTTCTCTTCGTACTCGTCATACTCCTCTCCTCCGCCTGTTGCGGGTATGGGATTAGGTATGATGAAGGGGGAATGGTAAGGTTTAGGTGTAGGTCGCTCGACTGGTTCTTCGTTTGGGATTTGGGTGGAGGGTTCTTCAATTCGGGTGCTAATCAGAATCTTCAGGGATTCCAGAACACTGTCAAGCTTCGCCTGCATGGCTGCTATGTCTCTGTCATGTGACTGTAGGATCTCTGTGGTCCGCTGGTTCTGATTTGCAGGTTCTGCCATCGATCCTGTACTGCTTTCCGATTGTATTGTGTAGGAGCTGTTCTATGATTGAACTGTGCCAGGGAGTATCTCCGTGATTGGTATTTCCATCAAGACTGCATTGGCAACTGTTGCTTTTGTGAGAATCGCAGTCAGAGAATGAGTCACAGGTCGGCTCATGCAACTGAAAAGAATGCAACGGCTAATCATGATTATGCATGAGGGCAAAAGGCAGATACTAGAAAAAGATTTTCATTGATCCATGAAGAGTGCAGTGAGTACATGCATAGTGTGACTCAAAGAAGGGGAAAAAGACTCGATCCTAGGCATGCCCTTCGGGGATTGCAAAGTCAAGTGGACGAGGCATGCCCTCAAGATCCATGATCTATTGTTGGAGGGATGCGACTTCAACCTCTATGCGCGTGAGGGTTTCGGTAGCGTTGAACATGTGGTATCCAAATTGTTTGATACGGGAGGTCATCTCCACCTTTGCACTATCAAGTTGTTCTTGGTGGAAGTGAAGCTGGGCCTGGATGACGGCTATTTCCCTAGCGTTGCATCTGCGTTTCCTGTGAAGAGATTGGATTGTCTGTTCCAATTGTTCAACTTGTTCTTGTACGGCCTGGAGTTCCCGATCTTGTTCCACTTCCTGCTCCCTGAATGAATGCTGGGCTTTCCATAGCTTCTTTCATTTCTGCTGGATCTGGAGCTGTTTCTCCAGGAAGAAGTCTGTCCAGGGAACCACCATCTCTGCTAGGGGTATAGTTCCTTGTGATGGAGTTGTAACTGGTGTGGGCAGTTCCCTAGGTGCAGGTATGCCGGGTAGAATGTCAGGATTATCCGCCCATTGTCGGTATGCCAAGTTGGTTGATGGCCCTGATAAGACCATGAAGTCTGACCATTGGTCTCGCCTGGAGCTGCGCCAAGCTGACAGGAAGTACTGGGTGAGGTTGTCGGAGTGCACTATGAAAGTGATCCAATCATTTGCCTGTTGGTCTATCATGGGGATACGTTGAGGGAGTCCAAATTGTTGGAGGACTCGAAGTGGTGTATAGACTGCGGAGCCTATTAGACCAGCAAGAATCATGCATCGTCTGCCGGTGATGACAACACGGGGTAGCCTGTTCAACACAAGCCAATTGCATTGCCAAGTGATTTCTTCCTCTGAAAGGTCTTAGAGGAGCTGGTGGAGCTTTCCAACATCTGTTGTTACTATCGGCCCTTGATTCTGAGAAATCTTCTAAGGCAGACTGTAAGCGTCACGGATGCCGTCCGGTACTGAAATGATTGTATGCAAGTGACTTACCAACCAGAGGTGCAAGAGAGGTGTACTGGCATGGAAGATGCCTTTTCTACGGTTTACAGACTCATTGAGAGCTCTGAGAAGCTCGGCTAGGATGACTGGTACAACCGAGCAGGAGTTGTCCATGTCCTCGATGATCCCGAACATAACTGCTTCTACAAGCGAACGGCACCTTGGTAACACCAGTTGAGACATGGCTATCAGTGTAAGGGCATTGAGACTGGGAAGTTCTGCTGAAATGGACTCAGGGTTCCATTTGCGCTTGTACTTCTTTTCGAGAAAAGACACGGATATCCGATCAAAAGAGCTGTTACGACCGGGATGTAAGCAGGCAGGCTTGATATGCAAGAACCTGGATAGGTTTGCCTGGTATGTTGTCTTGTAGCGCGAGACTATGGCTTTGCCATCCATGTTTAACCCCAGAATGCACTGAATCTCTTCCAGTGTTAGGCAGAGCTCGTTCTTACCAAAATAAAATACCATGTGAGATGGGCCCCAGCACTGGATAGCAGTGTTCATAAGGTGCGATCTGGGTTAACCACAGACAGGTCTAGGATATTTCTGGTTTTGTAGTACTGAGCCCAAATGAGGCGCTGACCCGAGGTGAAAGCCCCAATTGAAGCCTGGAGGTTGTCGTCACATGCCCCCTGAGAAGTTAGATACACGGGCCATGACTGTCGGCCCATTGACTGAGTTACCCCTGAAGGACCTGCCATCTACCTGGATAATGATACAGACTCTATGTCACGCCCCAAAGTACCACCTAGGAGTTAGGATACTTTGGCGACATGATTTAACCTTAATCAATCCTGCAAAGAGTATACAAGGCATGCCAAATAATGATCCAAAAAATTTTCTTTAACATAAATGTAATTCCAAGTGTCAACGTAAAACAATGACTGGATAAAATACAATAATCACAAGGGTGCAAATGCTTGAGTTACCCACTCAAGCTCACATGAAAAATCCCCAAAAGGAAATCCCAAAATACATGTCTCTCTCTCACTTATCCCAACCATTGGCCACATGCCAGGACTCCTAATATCTAGGTAACCATACAAATAAGCTCCTGCTCTCCTTGAGCTACCTCAATCCAAGAGACCAGAGTCCATATCTCGTATAGTGTACCTGCCGACATAAAAGTACGGTTGAGTATGGAATACTCAGCGAGTACAAGCAACTAACTGACAATAGTAATAACGATAACACAACATGCGGGGTACAGTTTATCATTATATCTGTATACAAAATCAGAGTGCGGAAGCAAGAACAAATAACAAGTATAATCTTGAACATCATATTTAAACTCATACCTTAGGTTCATGCTTTAACTAAAACATATTTCACTTACCTTGTGATTCTTGTAATGTACACTTTACATCTTATGCTTCTTGTGGGTTCCTTACATGTTTTATGAGATTATTCTTGTCTTGTGAGAATCATGCATGTCTGCTTGTTTACTTGATTGTCTTGTTTAACTAGTACCCGAACTATGAAATGGACGGACATACTAGGTTCTTGTCTTGCTTGATTAATGCCCGGACTATAAAGGAACGGAACACATTAGCCTCATTTCTTGACTTGACTAGTGTCCGGACTATGGTGGAACGGAACACACTAGTTATTCTTGTTTGTCTTGTTTAACTAGTACCCGAACTATGAAATGGACGGACGTACTAGGTTCTTGTCATGCTTGACTAATGCCCGGACTATAATGGAACGAAACACATTAGCCTCGTGTCTTGACTTGACTAGTGCCCGGACTATGGTGGAACGGAACACACTAGTTATTCTTGCTTGACTAATGCCCGAACTATAATGGAACGGAACACATTAGTCTCCTTGCCTTGCCTTGACTAGTGCCCGGACTATGGTGGAACGGAACACACTAGTATTTTTGCCTACTAATGCCCAGACTATGATTGAATGGAACACATTAGTATTCTTGCTTACTAATGCCCGGACTATGATTGAACAGAACACATTAGTATCTTGCTTGACTTGATTAGTGCCCGGACTATGGTGGAACGGAACACACTAGTTACTCTTGCTTGACTAATGCCCGAACTATAATGGAACGGAACACATTAGTCTCCTTGCCTTGCCTTGACTAGTGCCTGGACTATAGTGGAACGGAACACACTTGTATTTTTGCCTACTAATGCCCGGACTATGATTGAACGGAACATATTAGTATTCTTGCTTACTAATGCCCGGACTATGATTGAACAGAACACATTAGTATCTTGCTTGACTAATGCCCGGACTATAATAGAACGGGACACATTAGCCTCCTTGCTTGACTTGACTAGTGCCCGGACTATGGTGGAACGGAACACATTAGTTATTCTTGCTTGCTTGTCTTGCTTAACTTGTGAGCCAGGTATGACATATCCTAGGGATATGCCCTACCCTTGAAATTTATACTTGTTTGTTCACATTTCTTATTCGTGTCGTTTTCTTATATACATATACTTGAAAAGCCGATTAATGCATGCATGTGTACTTGTGGGTGTAGTTTGTAAACATAATAATAATAGCATGGAAAAATTGAGGATAATAGATAGCATTTGAACAATTATAGGCACATGAGAGACTTAAGGAATTTGTAAAGCATATCAACATTCTTACAATTCTTGGGGAAATATCCTTATCTCATATTTCATAGATTAGGTTTTACATTTTACACAAGCATTTAATCAAACATCTTACATGCCACGTTTTCTTCATTTTCATTAATTTGTTCTTAGCCATAGATTTTTCTCTCATTCATGCATTTTATCAAACACATAGAGCACAACTCCTTTCTAACCATTTGATTTCCTCTTTTTATGGTTGTAATTTCATCAACATTCAAGTGTGTTCATTATGTATACAATACCCTTCCACCATTTCCATCACATAACACCCACCATATCCATATGGCATCCATCGCCTTAACCACACATTCCCACATCCATCATTCCTTCCTTATCTTGATTAAATTTAGGGATTTAATAAAACAAATCAAGAAGAGAATGAACTAAAGAAATCTACAAGTATGCTTTTAAAACAAACCTAGTTTATTACTAAAGTAGTTAGTAGGGTGTACTAACCTTGAATAGGGGAAGAAACCCTTGAAAATGTCGAGGAAGAACTCTGCCGAGCTTGGAGAATGTGCTCCTCACGTGCTTGAGCCGTGGATTGAGAAATCCAAGCTTTTGAGATGCTCTAGGGTTTTTAAACCCTTGATCTTTCTCCACTTGATGCCCTAGGAGAAAAACCCTTTTCTCCCCTCTTACTCTCTCTCAAAATATTGCTAAGGGTGTTTGTGAACACCCTTGGCTCGAGCCAACCCTTAAAAATAAGGGTAGAGTGGCCAAAAGACCAAAAAACCCTTAATAAATTTTTTGCAAAACGCATAGGACCGATAGATGACCGATCTACCAGTACTAGACCGATCGATCGGTGCTTATGACCGATCTACCGGTAGTGGACCGATCGATCGGTGCTAAGGACCGATCTACCGGTAGTGGACCGAGCGATCAGTAGTGACCGGTGCTCTACAAAAATACACTTCGGTATTTCAGCCATAACTTTTGACTCGCTCATCTGATTTTAACGATTCAACTTGTGTTGGATTTTTATTTCAAAGAGGAACAAATTTTATTTTTTGAAAAAATTATAATTCTTCTTTATTCGTGAACCAAAATGCCCCTAAAGCGGACTGGTCTGCAATGGGTTGTGATAGCCCAGATTTTCAACAGTCCCGACTTTGGAAATTGGACTTTTGACTCAAAATCAGGGAAAGTGATCAGCATGAACCTTGAAGAGGGTTCTAGTGCCTTTCCAAAAATTCAAAAGTCACTCAATTCTGAGCAACGATGACTAAACTAGAGCCCTTTAAAGTTGAGGCAAATGCCGAGACATACCTTTTCAACACCTAGAACACCTCGAGTGTTTTCACACTCTTTTCCCTTGTGTCCAATACCCTACTCACACCTCCTAAATCCTTCTCCATAGGTTTTTAACCCACCTCAATGATCATTAAATTCACACCGATATGAGTGAGAGGCTCCGGCCTCTTTATGCCTCAAGCACTAGCACTATTCACCAACAACCTATTTAAATAGTTAGGATATTTTATACCCTTGATTTTACCCACTTAGAGTATCTTTACACTCTTTTTAAGACTCAAACCATGTACCTAAAACCCTCACTTGACTAATCATAATATCAAGAACACAATGGGAGGCCTTAGGCCTTTACACACACACCATGTAAGGGCACTATTCACATGAACAGTGAACTCAATTTCTGGGGCTCTACATCCTCCCCCCTTATAAAAATTTCGTCCTCGAAATTTGGACTATGCACAATCGAGCGGGGATACTTTCCCACGTTTCATTTAGTTCGAATGAGCCTTCAAACTTAGTAATGCTAAGCACGTCTACCGGAGACTTGAATCCCATGTTGACCAATCCCTTGGCCAGGCACATGTAACTCACAGCTAAATCAACAATGCATAATAGTGCATATAGAATATATGTAGCATGTTATATACAACCAACACATCACACTTCAGGGAATTAGGGTATAGTATACACATGGATTAACCTTAACATAAAATTGAGGTTTTCTTAGCGTGAGACCCTAAGTTCGGTCGAGATTCCGCCCAACTTTTGACTAACAATAATTTGTTAGTCTACACTTGAGAGCAATAACATAACCTATATAAGCATATTGTATATATTCAAGCATACACATAATAGTATAATCATACATTTGGTCTTCCTAGTGATGCTAAGTTCTTCCGTTCAGTGACTGTATTAGCTGATTTCCTATTTAAGACATTAACTGGTTTAAAGCTAAGATTCATGAGTGGTTTATACAATTGGGTTGTTTTACGTAGCTTCCTCTTAATCTTGGGGACTTGTATGATGCTTCTAAGATCTATATGATGCATGTAGGATATGTATGATGATTATGAAATGTATGAAGTGCATGCCATGTATGATGCTCATGCAATGCACGATGCTTATGCCATGCATGAAATGCATGCTATGTATGAATGCTCATGATATGCATGAAAGTCCATGATGCTCATGCTATGCGTGATGCTCATGTTCTGTATGAAAGTGCATAATATGCATGATTATCCTTGGAGTTATAATTTCTTTATCATTTTGGATTGGGCATCATTTCTAGAACGTGCTACAAAATGAACGCGCATCTGTATGTAGAAATGTGCATCAGACATCCCATGTTGGTTAAAAATATATTGATATTTGTATATGTCCCTACTAGTCGTGGGGTTACCTGAACTCACATGGGCTTATCGTCATATCATGATGTACGAGTTATGTTTATTTGTGGTGTAAGACACATTAAGTAGAATTCAACCAATCAATTTACACTAGATACACATAATAGTATATATATTAAAACCCATGTCCCTATTGTCGCAACGACTCTAAATACTCTAGACTTGTAAGATTTAGGAGCATCCTATAGCCTCTCTTGGGAAACAATTCCCTATAGAAACCTAATAACACAATGTATGATGAGGGACCTACCATCCCCTTGTTAACTCACACCTAGGCTAGCCTCTAGCCTGATTACCACATCACTCATGGATCTAATTGGGAAACCCGTCCATCAAGCATTGGTTTTCACTTAGCATATAACATATAATATCCACACCATATATATCATATAATACCACATAACAATTCAACACATAATCGTATAAGTATATAAAATTTCCGGTTTTTTTTAGCGTAATGGAAACTAACTTCGGTTGAAATCAACCTGTTCGGGACAAGGACTAAGGGATTAGTCCACACTTGGAATAAGACTCTTTCCTTGGACCTAATGCCTTGTATTCATCATGGTATCAAACTCTAAACAACCCTAGAGACCTAACGCCTAAGCTTTGAATAGCTAGAAATAGGATCCCTATCAAATTAGGTTAGAAATAGGTAGAGTATTCTAATACCCCGAAATAGGATCCCTATTTATAGCCCCAAGGGTTAAGGATCAAAAGACCAAAAAGCCCTTACTAAAATTCTGCAAAAACATGAAAGACCGAGCGATCGGTGGTTATGACCAAGCGATCGGTCGCCTACCGATCGACCGGTGGTTATGAAAGAGCTCTCGGTCAAAAAAATCATCTCTGGAAAAATTCCCCATACAAAAAAGTTAACCAGTCGATAGCTACCGAACGATCCCTAGCAATCGGTGCTCTGTAGAATTTGACCCATCATACTGTTTTGGCCATAACTTTTGACTTCTTCATCCGATTTTGACGATTCAACTTGTGTTAGATTCGTCTTTCGAAGAGGAACAACTTTCATGTTTTGAAAAATTATAATTCTTCTTTATTCGTGGACCAAAATACCCCTAAAGCGGACTGGTCTACCTAGATTTTCAACAATCCCGACTTTGGAAATTGGACTTTTGACTCAAAATCAGGGAAAGTGATCAGCATGAACCTTGAATAGGGTTCTAGTGCCTTTCCAAAAATTCAAAAATCACTTGATCCGAGCAACGATGACTAAACTAGAGCCCTTTAAGGTTGAGGCAAATGCCGAGACATACCTTTTCAACACCTAGAACACCTCGAGTGTTTTCACACTCTTTTCCCTTGTGTCCAATACCCTACTCACACCTCATAAATCCTTCTCCATAGGTTTTTAACCCACCTCAATGATCATTAAATTCACACCCACATGAGTGAGAGGCTCCGGCCTCTTTATGCCTCATACACTAGCACTATTCACGAACAACCCATTTAAACAGTTAGGATATTTTATACCCTTGATTTTACCCACTTAGAGTATCTTTACACTCTTTTTAAGACTCAAACCATGTACCTAAAACCCTCACTTGACTAATCATAATATCAAGAACACAATGGGAGGCCTTAGGCCTTTACACACACACCATGTAAGGGCACTATTCACATGAATAGTGAACTCAATTTCTGGGGCTCTACACTCTGTGAGTGCACCATGCATGCAGATGGGATGCAAAATGATGATGCAGATTTTGTTTGGGTGTGACACGGCATACGTGATCTGATAGGGCAGACGGACGGAGGTCCGACGTGCTTTAGCCCAGATTGTTTGGAAACCGAGGGACCTATCAGATCAAGGTTGGGACAGGTCTAGTGAAGGCTTGTCTGCCTGGGATTTGGATCCCATACGGTATACCGGGAAGCATGGTTGGATGTAGTTTGTTACAAGCACAAGTTTGGCTCATTACATGCCCCTCAGTGGGTGGTTATCCGGGTAGAATGTGCCCGGGTAGTCAACCATGATTGTGGACAGGTATAGGGTGCAAGCAGGTTAGGGTCTGTAGTAGCCCTTCCAGAATGGACTGCTTGTAGATTATACTGAAGCCTAGACTACATGTATGAATGCTGGTTTAATGCAAGGGTGTTCCTAGTAGGATGGAGGGATACTTAACACCGTATATGCGACTCTCCGGTATAGAACATACCTAAAAAGGGACTATTGGTGTAAGCGAGAGCGTTCAGAATCCTTCCCTGAGGGATATCACCTAACAGGAGTAACTCCGCGGACCTCCAAGATGTTTAAGTCACTGACACTGAGGATGATCATCCAGCAGCCGTTAACGTAATAAGCCTGTCTACTGGATTGAATGGGATTAATTACACTACTATGACATGTATGGATGCACAATACACAATTAATCAAGAGAAGTAAAATGATTAGTGTTTAGTTAAACACTTAGGTATTTTATACAAGATTTAAAGTTTAGTTGGCTTAAACCCGGGTTCCTGGTTGAACCCTAAAGATGTTTAGAAACAGATCCCCAGTAGAGTCGCCAGAGTTGTGAGCGCGGGATTTCACTCCCTAAATTTGTTTGTGGCTCACGGGTTTTTTGAGAGTCACCACCTATTCATTCAGAAGGTGTAAATCCCTAAATAGGTGTTGGCAAATTCCGTGATCATTAGATAGGTCAGTTGAGTCGAGTCGTCGAGTCATGTTTAACTTGTCAGAAGAGAAGAGCTAAAGCTTAAAGAAGATTGAAGAAAGTGAAGGAAAAAGCTTCTACTCCGGATCTAGACAGGTAATTGACTTAGAGACCCTACCTAGCTTGGATTTGACTTAGATAACCCTAAAAATACCTAGGAGGATAGTTTTAAGCCTACCAAAGTTATTTGATCTTAGTTGAATCAAATAAAAATAAAATGAAAATGGTTTTGGAACAAATTCTGTCTCAACCAATCGCTCGGTATTGCGACCGATCGCTCGGTATTGCGACCGATCGATCGGTGGCCTACCGAGCGATCGGTGGCTATCGACTGGACCAAATTTTTGTATGGGGAAATTTTCCAGAAAGATGATTTATAACCGAGCGATCGGTCATTAGAACCGATCGATCCGTTTTGAACCGAGCGATCGGTAGTGAGCACCGATCGATCGGTCCCCGTAAAAAGAATTTTTCTTTTTCTGGATTCTTTTTTTAACCCTATATAAACAACTTTTGAGAGACCTAATTCGTGTCTTTGATATTTTTAAAAGAGTAGAGGTCTGAGAAACTCTTCTAGGGTTTTTCTTATTGCTTTTATTAGATCTTTGTTGATCCCTCCTCTTTCTTAGATCCTAGAGAATGCAAGTATAGATCTAAACCATTGATCTTGCATTGTGTGATCTCAGATCTGTATGAGATCCCTCTAGGGTTTGAAATTTAATAAATTGATTCACAACCCTACACCTTGTGTGTGTGTCCGGTGTTTGATCCGGAGCCTTCGTGGAAGGAGATCGATCGTGTGTGATCGTGGTTTTGAAGTCGCTTGAAAAGATTTGGTCGGTGTGGAACCGCAGCTGCTAAGGCGGAGATCGAACCTGCTGGTTCGTGGAAATCAAGAGTAAGAGTCTATACCTAGAAACATCGTTTCTGTCTTGGTAAGGTCTTGTCTTGTACTTGATATCTTTTCATAGTGAAGTTTATTGCTAGACAAGGTCCCGTGGTTTTTTTTCCATTAGGGTTTTCCACGTAAAAATCTTCTGTGTTTGATTTGTGTGGATTGTCTGATTGAATTATTCATTGATTTCTAAACATATTAATTAAAAAATTAAAATTGGTTAGAAATTATTAGATAGACCTATTCACCCCCCCCCCCCTCTAGGTCTTAGAGATCATTGATCTGGATAAATTTCAATTGGTATCAAAGCTTGTTCACTGATAAGGCTAATCCCTTAAGTGTGATTCTGTATTATCCGTGATCATGAGTACTCTAAGAGAAGGAGGATCCGTCTCTCGTCCCCCACTTTTTGATGGAAATAATTATGCATACTGGAAAGCTAGAATGAGAGCCTTTCTCAAATCTCTTGACGAGAGAATTTGGATGTCTATACAGAATGGGTGGACTATGCCCATAAAAACTGTAGGTGATTTGACTGTCGTCAAATATTCTGATGAATGGACCAGAGAAGAGCTTGATTCAAGTGGATGGAACACTAAAGGTCTCAATGCTATCTTTACTGCAGTCACTGCTGAGGAATTCAGACGAATTTCTTCATGTGAAACAGCAAAGGAGGCTTGGGACATTCTTGAAATTACCCATGAGGGTACTACCACTGTTAAAATCTCAAAACTCCAAATGTTAACCACCAAATTTGAACATTTAAACATGGAAGACAATGAAACTTTTGATGAATTCTATGCAAAACTTAGTGACATTGTCAACACTAGTTTCAATTTAGGTGAGAACATATCTGAGTCCAAAATAGTTAGAAAAGTCCTTAGATCTCTCCCAGAGAGATTTCAACCCAAAGTCACTGCAATCGAAGAGAGTAAAAATGTTGACTCTCTGAAGATTGAGGAATTGGTTGGATCACTCCAAACCTATGAACTCAATCTACGTCCATCCAAGAAGAATAAATCTTTAGCCTTGAAAACCATCAAGGAAACTTTGGATGAGGATGACAGTGATGGAGAAATGAATGAGGAAGAAATGGCTCTTTTCATTAAAAAATTTTGAAAATTTTTTAGAACGAAAAAGAGGTTTAATCCCAAACAGGGAGGAAAATCTTTTGAGAAGTCAAAGTCTAAGCCCTGGGAAAACAAGAAAAATTCCAAGAGTGGCGACAAGAAATCCCAAGGTGTTCAATGTTATGAATGCCATGGCTTCGGTCATATTTCACCTAACTGTCCTAACAAGAAGAAGAGTAAGGGCAAGGTGATGAATGCCTGTTGGGATGACAGTGATTCCGAGAATGAAGAATCGGACAGTTCCTCTTCAAGTGAAGATACTGGAAATCATACGGCTTTCACTGTTTCCCTTTCTGGGATTATTGAGACTACCTCTGCGGTTGATGAAAAGGATAGAAGTGATGAGAGTATTCATACTAAGTCTAGTGATGACTTACAGAAGAGTCAAACTGACTCTGAAAGTGATGAAGATTTGAAAACAACTTATGATAAGTTGTATGCTGAAAGTTTGAAACTGACTAAAACAAAAATCTCTTTGAGCAAAAAACTCAAACTCATTCAAAATGAAAGAGATATCTGTAAACTAGTAGCAGAAGAGAAGAGTGCACTAGTTAGTCAGTTGGAAAATGAAAAAGAAGCATTTGTTATAAAAGTTCAATGTCTTTTGGAAGAGAATGTCTCATTGACTAATGTGGTCAGAAAATTAGAAGTTGAAAGAGACACTTCCATGAAAGAAATTGAAGAGTTAAGAACTCTGCAAATGGAGCTGGAAACTTTTAAAGTCTCTCTTGTTGATAAGGTGAAATTTCTTGAAAAAGAACATCAAATTACCCTTAAAGACAAAACTGACTTGATTCAGAAGGTCTATACTCTTGAAAAAGAAGTAAGAATGTTTGGTAACACTAGCTGCCTAGATGAATTAGTTAGAAAGTATGGATCAAATTCGAGTAGATCTGGGATAGGACATGTTGACACACCAGCTGGTCCTTTAGCTGTTGGTACAATGGCTAGTGCAGTGTTTGAGCCAATACATTCTGAACCTAAAGAAAATTTACCTTCTACATCAAGTACTAAGGCTTATACAAATTTTGTAAAGCCTAGAAATACAGCTCCTAGAGTGAATGCTTTAAGGAATCAAATTTCTGTAGGAAGAAATCCTCCTCCTCTTCCAAGATTCATACCCACATGTCACTTTTGTGGTGTGAGAGGTCACATTCGACCTAATTGTAATGCATTTAGGAGAGCTCCCCGGAATGGTTCATGGAACCAAAATCAAAGTCAAGGGACTCTTCAAAGGCAGATTCAGGTTCTAGCTAAAAAGTCTAGAATGTTGAGCGATGATGTTAATAGAATTGCTCAAATCTCTAGGACAAGAACTGGTCAATTTATTCCAAATGATTATTCAAGAGGAAATAATTTGACTTATCAAAAAACTAGAACTGAACAAAACAGAAAAAGGTCAAGGAGGACAAAAAGGAAAAAGGTCTCTACTACACAGATTAATGATCAAAGATCTAAACAAAGTTTAAAGACTGTGTATGTAAGAAAGGAAGACCTTAAGTGCTTTGTCATTCATACTGCCTTGAAAGCCCAAAACACAGAAATGTGGTACTTCGACAGTAGGTGTTCTCGGCATATGACAGGTAACAAGTCCTTATTTATTCAATTTGAGGACTGTCCAGATGGGACTGTTACTTTTGGTGATGGAAGCAAGTCTTTAGTCAAAGGAAAGGGTATCATCGATTCACCAGGCATACCTAAATTGAAAGATGTCTTGTTTGTTGAAGGACTGAAAGCTAATTTAATTAGCATAAGTCAACTATGTGATGATAATCATGCTGTGCACTTTACCCAAAATAAATGCTTAGTCATTAATGGTAAAGGTAAGTGTGTTCTAGAAGGATTGAGAACCACTGAAAATTGCTACAGCTTAACTCCCAGTCCTAATCCCTCAAATGTCTGTTATAAGACTAAAATTGAGGAGGTTGATTTGTGGCACCGAAGACTAGGTCACATGAACTTCAAAGACCTATGTAAAATCTCTAAGCAAGAGCTTGTGAGAGGTGTTCCCAAACTAGGAAAGCCTTCTACTGCTGTGTGTGGACCATGTCAAATTGGTAAACAAATTAGAACCCCACATAAGAAGACTTCAAGTATTGCTACTTCATATCCACTGGAATTAATTCATATGGACCTTATAGGTCCTACAAGAACTGAAAGTCTAGGTGGAAAGCGATACATCCTAGTCATGGTTGATGATTTCTCAAGAATGTCATGGATGGCATTTATAAGAGAGAAATCCGATGCTTTTGACAATTTCAAAAGTATTTGCCTGAAAATTCAAAATGAGAAAAGATGCCCAATCACTCGAATTCGAAGTGATCATGGAAAGGAGTTTGAAAACTCTAAGTACAACGACTTTTGTGATGAGTCGGGTATCAAACATGAATTTTCTGCTCCTATTACACCTCAGCAAAATGGTGTAGTAGAAAGGAAGAACAAGGTTCTCCAAGAGATGGCTAGAGTTATGCTTCATAGCAACAATCTAGCTTCTCATTTCTGGGCTGAGGCAGTTAACACTGCTTGCTATATAGTTAATAGAGTTTTTGTAAGACCTGGAACAAGGAAAACCCCATATGAGTTGTGGAATAACAAGAAACCTAGTGTCAAGTACTTTCGAGAATTCGGAAGTAAATGCTATATCCTTAAGGATAGAGAGCAACTGGGCAAATTTGAATCCCGGAGTGATGAAGGGATATTTCTTGGATATTCCACCAACAGTAGAGCTTATCGAGTGTATAACTTGAGAACCTCTACAATTATGGAGTCCATAAATGTAGTTGTGGATGACTCCGGTGTTGAAAATGTGCAACGTGAGGATGATGAAAATGCTGAAAATGAAAATGTTGAAATTGTTTCAACTTCACCTATTGATAAGCAAACATCTCCATCAAAACCTACACATCCTAGGGTCATGAGTCCTCACACCCCCACTGATATAATTGGTGATGTTGAAAGTGGAGTGAGAACGAGGAAACAAATTGAAAATGAAGTTAGCTACATTTGCTATACTTCATCTTTTGAACCCAAGAATGTAGCTGAAGCTCTTGCAGATGATAATTGGATAAATGCAATGCAAGAAGAGTTACTTCAGTTTACTAGGAATGATGTTTGGTATTTAGTACCTAGGCCTAACAATACAAATGTGATAGGAACCAAATGGATTTTCAAGAACAAATCTGATGAAAAAGGTACTATCATAAGAAATAAGGCTAGGTTAGTTGCACAAGGATACACCCAAATTGAAGGTATTGACTTCGATGAAACTTTTGCTCCTGTAGCCAGGCTAGAATCAATAAGAATTCTTCTAGCTGTGGCTTGCCATATGAAATTCAAACTTTTTCAAATGGATGTTAAGAGTGCATTTCTGAATGGCATTCTACATGAAGAAGTCTATGTGGAACAACCAAAAGGGTTTGAAGATCCACATCACCTTGATCAAGTATATCGGCTAAAAAGGGCCCTCTATGGTTTAAAGCAAGCTCCAAGAGCTTGGTATGAGAGACTGACTACTTATCTCTTGGAAAACGGATTTTCGAGAGGGGGAGTAGACAGAACCCTTTTCATAAAGAATGTGAAAGGTGATATTGTCATCGCCCAGATATATGTTGATGACATAGTATTTGGTTCCACATTAGACTTACATGCTCATTCATTTGCTGAACAAATGAAAAATGAATTTGAAATGAGCATGGTTGGTAAGCTAAGTTTCTTTCTTGGTCTTCAGATCAAGCAATTGGATTCTGGGATCTCAGTATCTCAAATCAAATATGCAAAAAATCTAGTGAAGAAATTTGGAATGAGTTCTGCTAAGCATGTTAGGACTCCTATGAGTACTACTATAAAGCTTAGTAAAGATACTTCAGGGAAGGATGTCGATCAGACTAATTATAAAAGCATGATTGGTAGTTTGCTCTACCTAACTGCTACTAGACCCGACATAGCCTTTAGTGTTGGAGCATGTGCCCGTTATCAAGCAAATCCCAAAGAGTCTCACTTAGTTGCTGTCAAGCGTATCATTCGCTATGTGAGTGGAACTATGTCCTTAGGCCTCTGGTATTCTTTCGATACCAATGTCATTGTCGTGGGGTATTCCGATGCTGATTGGGCGGGAAATACTGATGATAGGAAGAGCACCTCCGGCGGGTGTTTTTATATTGGAAACTGCTTAGTTGCTTGGCTTAGCAAAAAGCAGAATTCCATTTCCTTGTCTACAGCCGAGGCTGAGTATATAGCAGCTGGTAGTTGTTGCACTCAACTTCTGTGGATGAAACAGATGTTGAAGGATTATGGGATTGATCAAAGCACTATGATTGTGTATTGTGATAACACAAGTGCAATCAATATCTCCAAAAATCCCGTACAACACTCTCGCACAAAGCATATAGACATTAGGCATCACTTCATTCGTGATCTTGTTGAGCAAAAAGTTGTGTCTATTGAGTATGTCCAAACAGAGAATCAATATGCGGACATTCTCACAAAACCTTTAGATTCCCTTAGGTTTGAACTCCTTAGGAAATCCATTGGTTTGTGCGGAGTTGAGTAATGGTGTACTTGTTTCATAGCCTATGTGTTCTTCATGTTCTATTTATGTCATAGTGCTATTTTTTTTGTTATTTTCTTTAAGTAATAAAAATCCAAAAACATTCAAAAAATTGAAAAATATTGCAAAAAATAATGTGTTTGTATGACCTTATTTGTCCTATCTTTTTGCTTAATGTTATTTCCTTGAAATCATATTTAACCATATAATCCAAGGATAAATATTTCATAGGATTGAATAAAATAGGATAGTTCAATTGTTGGTTCGATCTTGTGATTGAATTTGGTCATGCTAATTAACCTCAGTTAGAGTTGAGCATACAAAGATGTTCTAATTTGCACATGCACTCTGACTGATTCTTTAGATGGTTTTAGTTCCTATTTAAAGGTTCTGATATTATACCATATGGTTCCCTAGATTAATCAAATCTAGAATAACCAATGTCATAAAAAATTCCATAAGGTGAGCCCCCTAGTTATAAAAATTATTGACATGGAGAGGACTACCTGTGAGTTTGTGTGATAGCTACTAGTGAATGCAAACAGTGAGTAATGGCTACCTAGACAAACAGTAGGTATCTATATGGATTGCTAGTGTGAAAGCCCCTACTGTCATTAGAAAGAGCTACCTTCTCACTTGAGTGAAAGTCACCAGTGTGCTAAAAACTATATATGTGTACTCCAAAAAGAATTTTCACAATGAGTACAATTTGACTGAAAAAGAAATGAAATAAATTTGTTAGTCAAATTTGGGGTAAAAATTGCTCATCATATAAAGATGGATGATTATTGGTTTTAAAACTAGTTTTTGAAAATTTTAGAGTCCCATTTGAAATATAATGTCAAAATCTAGATTAAGGAAGGAAACCAATTCAAAGAGTCAAGTAATGAATTTTGATTTCATACTCACATTACTTCTAATTGTATCTTGACTCTGATTGTGAATTTGATGCAAATACCATATTTAATCACAGGTGAAAATCAATTAATGTTTACATAATCCTTGTTTATGCCTATACTTGATATATCAATTCTTGGGTGATTATTATTTATGATTTTTATGAAATCACATGTTGCATATTTTTTTTTGGTTAGTTGGTCATTTCTATTTTTTTTGTTCACTTGTTCTCCGACCTCCAGAGCGATCCCTCGATTCCTACTCCTCCAAATCCTCCATACGGTCATTCCTTTCTATTCTAAAGGTTTCCCAAGCATCTAAAAGGTAAGATTTGTGCATTTTCTTCGATTTAGATTGATTTTCTCATCTAGGGCATCGTTTTCTTGCATTTTCTTCCATGGCTTTCGTTTTATCGTTAATCCTTCTTGCCTATCTCATGTCTGGCGTTCCCAAACGTCGGAAGTTGGTCCTCAACAACCAAGAGGATCCTCCTCAAGATGAGGAAAACCTAGAGCCATTTACTTTCACTCCAATAGGGCATGGTATTTCCATTGGGGACAGGCCAACTCGTAGAATGATTGATTCTACTGCTGAGAATCGCCAAAAGGCTTTGGCTGATAAAACTGGTAAAAACAAGGGTAAAGCCTCATCTTCTCATGCCAGTTGGTCATCTTCTTTCATTAATCCTTCGGCTGCTCAACTTTACCGTGAATATTTTAGCAAGAAGGCTATCATGTTTGAGCGAGGAATTCAAATTTCAGACTTTGATGATTATTACCTTCCTCAGCTCATTGCCGATCGTCAATGGGACGGTATTCTCCATCTATCATGTCCAGCTCCTATTCAGTTGATTCAGGAATTTTATTCCAATTTTTCTGATATCAACTTGAAAACTTGGTCTTTCAAAACTAGAGCTTTAGAAAAATCTGTGGTAATAAATCCTGATTTGATTGCTGCTATTCTTGGTTGTCCTCGAGTTCCAAATGCTTATTATCCTTATAGATATAAGACTGATGAGGATAAAGAAACCATGGAACAAGTTGTTACGTTTCTAAGTGGCACTCCTTCATTTTGGGTTGGTTCTCTCATTGAAGTGTCTAAACTCACTAGGGATGCAAGACTTGTAAACCTAGTCATGAGTGCCAATATCCACCCAAAGGTTCATACTACGGACCTTAGGGAAGAAAGAGCTCATTTTCTATTCAGTCTTCTTCGTGGGCATGATATTGATCTTGAAGCACATTTTATCGATTTGATGATCCAAGCTCATCGATCTGACACTGTAGTTGGAGCCCTTCCTTTTAGATCTCTTATCACTAAGCTTCTTGGTTCACAAGGGGTATTTGCACATCCTGGTGCTCCTACTCGAGTACCGAAGGGTCCAATCAATAAAAAGACCCTATCTCAAAGTTTCTCACATGCCTCAGTTCGAGATATAGAGGAGGGAGCAGAAGTTGGTGCTGGGTCATCTCGTCCTCCTCCGACCACTATGGATGATCTTGGGAGGATGATGCGAGAGATGCAGATGGATCTCCGGACTCATATTTCATCATACGAGGAGTTTACTACAGAGGTTCGTGGTAGACTTGGATCTCTCGATGCAGCCGTGCTAGGAGTACAGAGAGATGTTTGAGATTTTCGAGCTTACTATAAGTCACAGCTCACTTCTGATGATGAGCAGGAGTGATAGTTTGTGATAGGAGTTTATCTTAGTCGAGTGACAGTTTTTATTTGACATTTTGATGTATTTTATCTTGGTTGTACTTAGTACAAACCTACTTGGATATTATTGACTTGTTATGGATGTATACATTTGAATGGTTTATGCTCATTATTTTCTATCTCATCTCATTTCAATGGTTTATGCATTACTTTTCTAATCCACCTTTGGCATTTCGAGCCAAAAAGGGGGAGAATGTGTTGATAGTATTATTTGATTTTGGAATGCTAACCTGTTATGGATTGTGGAATTGTGAATGGTTGTGATTTTGGAATGCTAACCTGTTATGGATTGTGGAATTGTGAATGGTTGTGAATGGTTATACATATGTTCATTCTTATCCTATATTTTATTTCTCATGCTTCACAGGTTTTTGATTTAGCATGTGCAGGCAAACAGGTTCTAAGTTTGGTAAATCATGACAAGTTAACATGTCAAAAGTCATGTAATTATTTTTGAGTCATGTAAAGGTCAATTTTCCATTTTTGAATCAATTGGGAAAATTTGAACCTAGTATATGAATTAGTCTTGTTTTGTCCCGGAATTGCCAAAGGGGGAGATTGTAAATCTCTAAATAGGTGTTGGCAAATTCCGTGATCATTAGATAGGTCAGTTGAGTCGAGTCGTCAAGTCATGTTTAACTTGTCAGAAGAGAAGAGCTAAAGCTTAAAGAAGATTGAAGAAAGTGAAGGAAAAAGCTTCTACTCCGGATCTAGACAGGTAATTGACTTAGAGACCCTACCTAGCTTGGATTTGACTTAGATAACCCTAAAAATACCTAGGAGGATAGTTTTAAGCCTACCAAAGTTATTTGATCTTAGTTGAATCAAAAAAAAAAAAAATGAAAATGGTTTTGGAACAAATTCTGTCTCAACCGATCGCTCGGTATTGCGACCGATCGATCGGTGGCCTACCGAGCGATCGGTGGCTATCGACTGGACCAAATTTTTGTATGGGGAAATTTTCCAGAGAGATGATTTATAACCGAGCGATCGGTCATTAGAACTGATCGATCCGTTTTGAACCGAGCGATCGGTAGTGAGCACCGATCGATCGGTCCCCGTAAAAAGAATTTTTCTTTTTCTGGATTCTTTTTTTAACCCTATATAAACAACTTTTGAGAGACCTAATTCGTGTCTTTGATATTTTTGAAAGAGTAGAGGTCTGAGAAACTCTTCTAGGGTTTTTCTTATTACTTTTATTAGATCTTTGTTGATCCCTCCTCTTTCTTAGATCCTAGAGAATGCAAGTATAGATCTAAACCATTGATCTTGCATTGTGTGATCTCAGATCTGTATGAGATCCCTCTAGGGTTTGAAATTTAATAAATTGATTCACAACCCTACACCTTGTGTGGTGTCCGGTGTTTGATCCGGAGCCTTCGTGGAAGGAGATCGATCGTGTGTGATCGTGGTTTTGAAGTCGCTTGAAAAGATTTGGTCGGTGTGGAACCGAAGCTGCTAAGGCGGAGATCGAACCTGCTGGTTCATGGAAATCAAGAGTAAGAGTCTATACCTAGAAACATCGTTGCTGTCTTGGTAAGGTCTTGTCTTGTACTTGATATCTTTTCATAGTGAAGTTTATTGCTGGACAAGGTCCCGTGGTTTTTTTTCCATTAGGGTTTTCCACGTAAAAATCTTCTGTGTTTGATTTGTGTGGATTGTTTGATTGAATTATTCATTGATTTCTAAACATATTAATTGAAAAATTAAAATTGGTTAGAAATTATTAGATAGACCTATTCGCCCCTCCTCTAGGTCTTAGAGATCATTGATATGGATAAATTTCAGAAGGGATAAGTCCCCCGAAGTTTTGGATAAGGTCTTGGTCCACGATAAAGATCGGGGTAAGGGGTTCGGCTAAGTCCGAGGAAGGTGTTAGGCACCCCGAGGCTTCCGTTTTACAACGGTTCCGTACTTCCCGGGTTGAAGCCAATTAAAGTTAATCTTGATTAAAATGCTGAAATGTTTAAATGAACACTAATCTAAGAAGGGAAAAGCTAACTGGGATCGGGCCCGTGTTGGGCTGCCTACGTACTCACAGGGTGAGATCAGACCGAGCGTAGTTCTGGCACGTGAGCCTGTGCCGAGGCTAGGGGCATGTGTGTGTGCACCAAGGGTGGCTAACATGGACTAGTCCAGTAGACTAGGTTTGGTTGACCGAGGAGGGTCAAGTGCAAGGTATGTGAGCCCGGTAGGCTTAGGGAGTAGTCCGATAGACTAAGGAGGAGTCTAGCCTGGGTTAGGATTGCTAACCGGGATTAGGCCGAATCAATTGCAGTTAGGGTTGCTAACCACAGTAAAGGGTGAGTGAGTTGTAGCCCGATAGGCTAAGACGGGGCCCGATAGGCCGAGGTAAGTCCGGTAGACTTGGGTTTTAGGCCCGGTAGGTCGTAAACCGAAGTTTAACTATGATTAGGGTTGCTAACCACAGTTAAGGGGTTTTAACTGTGGTTAGGGATGCTAACCAGCGTTAGGGAGAGGGCCAAAGTCAGGATTATGGTCCAATAAGATTTAAGGAATTTCCGTTTAATTTCCCAAAAGTTTGTGGGGTTAAAGGGTGCTTAATCGCGGTTAAATGTTAACCGGAGGTGTATTTTACCGTGGTTAAGGGTCTGGTACAGTCCAAGGTGGGCCCAAGGGGCTAGGCAGGGCCTAAATTGGCCTCCTACCAGGCCTGGGCTCCTACAAAAGCCTAGAAATAAAAAACAATTTAATGTCGGTAATGTAATTACCTATATTATGGACAGTGTTTTAAGACCGTGTTTTACCAAAGTTAAGTAGGGTTAATGGATAACCCGAGGTGAACCAAAGGCATGGGAGTGTAGGGGGGACTCCTGGGGAGAGTTCAGGCCAAGTGTGGGCCTTAGGGGATGCCTGGAGTGGGCCCCACAGAGCTGCAAAGGTGTTATACCTGAAACAACAAACTGGCAGTAGAAGTATTACCGACAGGCCGAAAACAAGCCAAACACAGAGTATCGATAACGGGTTCACCGACATTCTGGAAATAGGCTTGTTGGGAATGTCGGTACTGAGAGTACCGCCATCCTGGGTTTTTCTGAAAACCGAACTCGTGGCCACTGGGGCTGTGCACAGAGGTCACTAGGGGTTCCCTCATGATACGAGGGACCCCAAGAAGGTTTTGTAATGGCTGTCAGGCCTTGATGGAGATGCTATACCCGAAGGGGTTCACCACACCTATGGTTTAAGGAGTGAACACCCTGTGTGGGTCTGTATACCTACTAAGCAATAACAAAAACACTGAAAAACGTCCCCTGGAGATGACCAGGGGCTCACATGATTGTTAAAGCAAAAGGGAAATGGGTAGGGGTGTCCCTACCCAAGCTCTGTTTTCTGCGAAACGGTGGAGGTCGGCCTGTGCACGGTGGAGGCACTCCAGATGGTACTTGCAGCAGTTGGGGAGGTTTGTGCTAGGTCCTGGCACTATGACCGAAGCAAAGAGGAAGATTGAAACTGGATTTTAGCAGCAGAGTTTCTTCTAGGATATTTTGCCGGATGAAGTAGAGCCTACAACCATAGTGGTGGTGCTCCGGTGATGGCCAACAGTGGCTGGGGGAACTTGAGGTAGGTTCAAGGTAATTCTTAGGATCAAGACTGAGGGAGAGAGAGACTGAGGATCAAGGTTTTTGTAGCAGAGGTTTTCCTTCAGAGTTGCCGATCGATTTACAGTAGAGGTGGTGTCGGTTTTATAGGGATGGCAACTAGGGACCTAAGAGAGATTAGGAAGAAGGGGGAGAAGGGTATTGGACTCAGAGGAAGTCGACTAAGAGGAGTTGAAGGGAGAGTTGAGGTGAAGGTTGAGTGTGCAGGGTGATCGCAGACTACAACTCGGAACTCGCAAACTGTCGGTAGAAGGTCTACCGACAGCCTGAAACAAGGCTAAAATTTAATGTCGGTAGACCTGCTACCGACATTCTGAACTTAAGTTGAAATGGGCCTGGGCCCTGCACTCTGGGGTTATGGGACTTGGGCTTTAGTGGTTCTCGGGCTTTTTGGGCCCATATCACAAGTTTAGGCCTTAAGGGCCTTGGGTTCTAGGGGTCAAGCCCTAATGGCTCTAGGGCTAGACTAAGTTTCGGCTAGGGTCACCTAGGGTTTAACTGAGTTTAAACTAGGGTGAGTCCTAAGGGTTTAGCAGGGGTTTTTCTAGGGTTTGACTGGAGAGGCTTACCTAGGTTGTGAGGGACTTGGTAGGGGAGGTAATCATAGTTAAGGGATTTTAACTACAGTTAGGATGGGGTGTAAAAATCGGGTGCTTACAGCTGGCACACTAAGCACTTAGACACATACTCCACTATTTCTCGCTTCATGTTCCGTCACCAAGAGTGCTCGTTCAAGTTTCTATACATTTTGGTACCCCCAGGGTGAATGGTATACTTGGACCGGTGAGCCTCATCCAAAATATCACTTTTTAGCTCTTCATTGGCGGGGACACAAGGTCTACCCTTGAACGTGATTGCCCCATCACCGTTCATTGGGAAGTCCTCGGTTCCTTTGCTAACCGCCTTGTCACGGAAAATGATCAACTCGGCATCCGCTACTTGCAACTCTCGGATCCGATCTATGATACACGGCCTCACCGTGATATTTTCCATCAATGGCCCATGCGTAGGTGTGCTGAACCAAATGTCAAGGTTGGAAACATCCTCCAACAACCTCCACTCCTTTAGCATCATGCGAGTCGAAAGACCGGTAGGCATCCAGCTAAGAGCATTGGCTACAACATTTGCCTTGCCCGGATGGTATTGAATGGAACATTCATAATCCTTCAAAAATTTCATCCATCGCCTTTGCCTTAAGTTCAGCTCCTTTTGAGAAAACAAATATTTTAGGCTTTTGTGATCCGGAACACCTCAAACTGTTCCCCGTAAAGGTAGTGTCGTCATATCTTCATTGCAAACATAACTGCGGTGAGCTCTAAGTCGTGAGTGGGATAATTCTTCTCGTGTTCTTTTAATTACCTCAAGGCGTAGGCAATGACCCTACCGTTCCGTTCTGCATGAGCACACATCCCAATCCCACGAGGGAGGCATCACTATACAAGATAAAACTGCCACTCCTAGAAGGCACTATGAGTACGGGAGCTGTGGTAAGGCGTTTCCTCAATTCCTCGAAGCTCACTTCGCATCTATCACTCCAGCTGAACTTGGCATTTTCCCTTGTCAAGTAAATGAGAGGTTTAGCCAAACTGGAGAATCCCTCCACAAATCTCCGGTAGTATCCTGCCAAGCCGAGAAAACTACGTATCTCAGTGACGCTCTTGGGTCTCTCCCAGCTCATAACTGCCTCTATCTTCGCCAGGTCAACAAAATTGCCCTCAGCTGACACTACATGTCCGAGAATGTAGAGACCCGAATCTTTTTCATGTTTTTAGTGCATTGCATTAAGGGTATTTTAGTCTTTAGAAGGTGTTAAAGTGTGTGTATTTATATCTAATTCTGGTGATGTAAACTAGGCTAAATCAACTTGTAACGGATGGATGTCATAGCACATCCTAAACTTTAGGAAGCTCTAGTTTTGGCACCGTTCACTGGAATTGTGTGATTCTTGAACCATTAGAAAGGTGTTGGAACCCTCTTCGAGATTCATGTTTGGTGTTTTTCCTCATTTTGAGTTTAAGTCAAGTCAATAGTGAGTTTTATCTAATGGAATTACAGATCAGTCAACTTTGGGGATATTTTAGTCTATTAATTAAGTGGAAATTAGAAATTCTAAAATGCTAGAAATGTTCGTTTTCGAGAGACGAATCCAACGCAAGTTGAATCGTCAAAATCCGATGAACGAGTAAAAAGTTATGGCCAAAACAGTAAAATGAGTCGAAATAGAGCACCGATCGCTCGGTCAGAAGCAGCGATCGATCGGTCCAAAACCGATCGATCGGTATCTATCGACTGGTCCAAAATTTTGTATGGGGAAATTTTCCAGAGAGTGTGTTTTTGACCGATCGCCCGGTCATAAACACACTGATCGATCGGTAGGCAACCGATCGCTCGGTCATAACCACCGATCGCTCGGTCCTTCGTGTTTTTACAGAATTTTAGTATAGGCTTTTTGGTATTTTCGTTCTCAGACCTTGGGGCTATAAATAGGGGGTCTTACTCGAAATATTAAAATACTCCACCTAGTTCTAACCTAATTTGGCAAAAAAGGGGGAGAAACCCTAGGGTTTTGAGAGAGGGTTTTCTTGGAGAATGAGGAGATTAGTAGAAGATTGAGAGGAAAGCTTGGAGATCGTCCTCAAAGCTTCTCCAAATCGTCTCGGGAGCGTTTTGAATCCAAGGGAAGGATTCCTAAGGTCGATATACTATCCTAATCAACTCTATTTTAAGGTTTTATGAATGTTGATGTGCTAAGAATTGTAGAAATAGATAGTTGATGCATTTTCCCTAATTTTCTATGAAGTAAGCTAATTATTGATGGAAATGTGGATGGAAATGTGGATTGGATGTGGATGAGAAATATATGGAGGATGAGAAATGTATGGAGGATGGGATTAATATGTGGATGTGAATAGTGAATTGATTGTATGGATGAAATTATGAATTGATGAATGCATGAAAAGTAGAGAAACAATGGATTCATGTTATGTGTACTCAAGGTGTTTGTGAAAATGTCGGTGAGATAAATGCTATTATACTCTTATGAAATGGTGGTAAATTGATTATGAATTGCGATATGAATTATGATAAGATATGTATATAGGAATGGTTTGTTAAGTATGTCAAATTATTTGCATGGAAATTGATAGTCGGGAAGGTAAGAACTTAGAGGAACATCTCTCAAACCGGGAATTCTCTAACTATTTGGTATGGGACAGTATAGTGGAGTTTCCATGGTGGGAGATCGGAATCTAAGCAATTATCAACTCGAATGTTAATTTCGACACTTAAGCACATATGCACGTGTATGTTAAGATAAGAGTCTCACAAGTCACACATGTGGGCCACAAGCATGAGCATGACATACGTATGACGTTCTGAATAAGCATAAGCATGGCATGGTCCGTATCCACCAAGAACGGCATGTCTCATTACTGTGTGATCTGAATAAGTGCATAAGGCATGGTCCGTATCCGCCAAGAACGGCATGTCTCATTACTGTGTGATCTGAATAAGTGCATAAGGCATGGTCCGTATCCGCCAAGAACGGCATGTCTCATTACTGTATGATCTGAATAAGTGCATAAGCATAAGCATAAGCATCTCACAAGCACGTGGTCTTGTAAGCATAAGTATCTCATAAGTGTATGGTTTTCTAAGTCTAAGATTCTCACAAGTACACGAGTCAAGGTGATGATATGATGTATATGCGTACACGTTCTTCCGCACTCTGATTATGTTATTATGCTATTGGATATGTTTCTGACTAAGTGCAGGTATATTATTATTGTTGATTGGATTTTTATATCTATTGAGTACCTTTGTACTCAGCCGGACTTTTGTCTTGGCAGGTATAGAGCAGGAGTACACGGTGGAGCCGTGGGTTGAGAAACATACATTGAGGAAGGAGGTGAAGGTGAGCCTTCTGAGGAGGGAGCCGGAGACTTGGGCGGCTACACCTCTTAGTTTACATTTCTTTTCATTGAGAGAGTTTTGTAATTGACTTTTAGAGGATGTTGCTCAGTAGACTTCTTATTAGTTGTGTATCAGACTTGTTGGTTCATTATGAGTTGTATATATAGACCTTAGACTTGTGTAGGTTGGATTGGGTTTATATATCGGAATTTTATTACTCTCATTTTTGGAGACTCGTGTAGTAGCCTTGTATGCATGGTTTTAAGCAGGTTAAGTGAATGTGGTGATTCCAAAGTCCTATTTTAGCCTTAGTAGGATTTGGGGTCGTTACAGAGAAATACCACATTCTCTAACCAGAATTCGCACTTACTTAGCTTGGCATACAATCTGTGCTCTCGAAACGTCTCAAGTGTAAGGAGAAGATCTCGATCATGCTCTTCCCGCGTCGGGGAGTATACCAAAATGTCATCCACAAACACCACGACACACCTATTGAGATAAGGTCTGAACACCCGGTTCATCAAATCCATGAACGCTGCCAGTGCATTCGTCAAACCAAAAGGCATAACAAGGAACTCACAATGCCTATACCAAGTCTTGAAAGCCATCCTCGGAACATCTTCTACCTTGATCTTTAACTGATGATACCTCGATCTAAGATCAATCTTAGAGACGAATCTCACTCCCTTCAGTTTGTCAAATATGTCGTCTATCCGTGGTAAAGGATAACGGTTCTTGATAATGACCTTATTTAATTGTCTGTAATCAATGCACATACGCATCAAACCATCCTTCTTCTTCACAAATAGCACTGGGGCACCCCATGGTGAGACACTCGGTCTAATGAAACCCAGGCTTTGCAGTTCTTCCAACTGCACTTTCAACTCCTTGAGTTCAATCTGGGCCATTCTATATGGTGATCTTGAAATTGGAGTTGTGCCTGGAGTAAGCTCTATAGCAAACTCAATCTCTCTATTTGGAGGCAATCCGGGAAGTTCTTCTGAAAACACATCCAAGAACTCACTCACAACCAGAATGGTTGAGGAATTCGGTGCTTCTAGGTTTGCTAAGCTCACGGCTAGAAGGCGAGCAATATCTCTTTCCTTCAATCCTCAAAAGTGATGGTTTTACTCCTTTCAGCTTGAAATTCATCATCTTTTCAAAGCATACAACATGGCCGTGGTGGTTTAACAACCAATCCATCCCTAGAATGACGTCAAAATCCAAGTGTGGAAATCTAGGATGATGAGATCAACTAATATTTCATTCTCTCCCACTTGAACCACATAATCTCCAAATATTTTGTCTGTATCATCCAACTTGCCAAGTGGAGCTGCAATGGTCAACTCCCACTCTAACAGAGTAGCCTCATCAAAAAGCCCTTTGCAAAATCGGGTAAGACAAAGGAGTGAGTGGATCCTGTGTCGATCAACACTCGGGCGAGACACTCGTTCCTTAATAAGGCACCTGTGCGATTAAACACTAACATCAACAAATTTCAGACAAGAATATACATCATACATAACCCCTAGTACAAATAGCAACTCATCACATAATAGAAATTATTCACAACTTAAAACTCTAGAATTCTTGCGTACCTTCTACGACATCGTCGGATGCACGTGCGTCTCTCTCTGATAGGGCGAAAACTTGGCCCTGGGTGGTTTGGCGAGGTGGTCGGGTAGATGGTGAGGCCCTCGAAGCCTGAGAAGAGCTCTACTGAGATGTCTGCCTAATAGGGGGCCTACTCCCCTGAGACTGAGCTAGTAGATGATGTCAGGGGCAATCTCTAATAATGTGGCCTTGGTCACCACAATGGAAACAACCTCCGGTAGCCTTCCGGTATTCCCCTGCTGGAAGCCTACTTCAACAAATGGTGCAGACATCATGTGAATAGGTGGGAGGAGCATAACTCGTAGCCTGAGTCACTGCGGGGCGAGGAGCCTGAGTGAGAACCGGGCGAAAAGCCGGTGGAGTAAAAGGGCGAAGAGACTGAGGTGTAGAGTACATCCTCTGTGACTGAGCTGGTCCTACAGACTGATATGACGTAGTTCTAGCTCTCTTTTCTGCTGAGCCACTAAACTGGCCCTTCTTCATTCTTCTTCTCTTGAATAACTCTTTAGGATTAGCCTCTACTAATAGTGCCTTGTCCACAGCTTTGGCATATGTCTCATGTCTAAACATTGACACACGATCCTTGAGGTAGGTGTTCTACCCCCTCTTAAATTTCTAGGCTTTCATAGCCTCGGTAGCTATCATATATGGAGCAAATCGAGATAGCTCCGAGAACTTAGCCTCATAGGCGGCTACTGACATATTAGCTTGCTCCAAGGTAATGAATTCAACCTCTTTCTTCTCCTTCATCCCCATAGGGAAGTACTTCTTGTAAAAGACATCCAAAAACTCACTCCATGTCCACACTTGACCCTACTGGGTCAAATCCCGGGTCCTAAGTGCGGACCTCCACCAATGATCAGCCTCACCTTTAAGCATGAAGGTGGCCCAAGTAACCCTTTCTGCCTCAGTAGGCACCAATACAGAGAATATCTTTTCTAATTACCAAATCCATCCTTCAGCAACTAGTGGATCAATGTTTCCACAAAATGTTGGAGGCCTCATCCTCTGAAAAGCCTCTATTCCAGCTTGTGCTCAATTGGGTGGAGTGGCCGGTTGCCTTGCTGCCAACATAGCCAAGGTCTCGGCTATTGAAGCAAAAGCTTGGGCAAAGTCGGGTTGATCATCACCCAATGGAGCATCACTTCCATTGCCCCTTGTGTTGTATCCACGACCCCGAGTATTGCGTCTCATGATTACTCCTGAGAACGACAATACAACATGAGTCTAACTTGGATACGCATTTAGTAACAATTTCACCATTTGTTCAAAACATATTCACTAAGCATAGAACAATGCACACAAGGTATACATAACAATGGCATAACATACAATCCCTGTTCCTAGCGTAGGACTCTAAGTTTGGTTGAAGTTCAACTGGTTTTGACCAAGACTAACTTGTTAGTCTATACTTGGAATACAACTCTCTCGTATCACCCTAATGCCTTGTTCAATCATGGTATCGAATACTAAGTGACCCTAGGGACTCAAATGCCTAGAGCTCTAATACCACTTCTGTCGCGCCCCAAAATACCCCCTAGGAGTTAAGGGATACTTTAGACGTGACTATTTGTACCTGTCAAACCATCCTCTTATGAACACGGCTAATAATGATATAATGACAACCAAAATCAGAGTGCGAAAGCTAAACATATAAGGTGGACATGCCCACCTATCAAATATACCAAAATACAAAAAGACTATTGAGCCCAGTTTGCTCAACAGTAATCTAAATATGGCCAGACGTCGCGATCCCTATCCTCCAGCGACTAGATTGGGATGGGAGGCTCTTTCTCCTCAACATGCTCTTCCTCAACCCAGGGTTGAGGGCTTCCTCGGTACCTTCCGACATAAAAGTACGGCTGAGTATAGAATACTCAACGAGTACAAGCTACTAGCTAGCCATAGCAACAATAATCACACAAAAGCAACAAGATATAATTCACCACATCAATTGAAACATTAATAGCAATATAAGACATTGGTATCATTGAAGTAAAGGAAGGTAATAGTCATGACATGCTTGTATGAATGCAAAAACCCCGATAAAACTCATACTTTAAAATCATGTCTTACTCTTGAAAATAGTCTTTTGTATTTCTTTCAAAACTTACTTATAATAATTAAAAACCTGTTTCTTGTCTTGGTCTTGCTTGTGAAAATCATGCATGCGTGTTTTGTCTTGTTTGGAATCACATGCCTTGCTTGGTCTTGACTTGTATACTTGTGAGCCAAAGGTTAGCATCCGCACATCCCTGGGCTACCAACCTCCTTGACATTTCATTTACTTGTGAGCCAGAGGCTAGCACCCTTCACTTGGGCTACCAACCTTCTTGATATGTACTTGTTTCCTTTACTTGTGAGCCAGAGGCTAGTACCCTTCACTAGGGCTACCAACCTCCTTGACATGTACTAGCTTTATTTACTTGTGAGCCAAAGGCTAGCACCCTTCACTTGGGCTACCAACCTCCTTGACATATACCTGTTTTATTGTTTGATTTATCATATACATATACTCTGGAAAACCCGGTTCATGCATGCATGCGTGCTTGTGTGCGTGTCAATAGTGACAACCAAGCACCCTTCACTTGGGCTACCAACCTCCTTGACATATACCTGTTTTCTTGTTTGATTTATCATATACATATACTCTGGAAAACCCGGTTCATGCATGCATGCGTGCTTGTGTGCGTGTCAATAGTGACAACCATGATGACATGAACAAGTTAGGAAAAGGTGTATGGCATTCAATTTTCAATAGGATCACAATTGAGGAAAGTTGGACAAATATATAAAGCATGCAATCGAGGCTAACATATTGGGAAGGATTACTCAATTTATACTTGTATTGTTCTATTTTAACTTGTTAAGTTCTCATGTGGAAATTTCATCCAACACTTAGTGAGTGCTTATTCATAATCATTTGTTCGAATTCTTAGTTCATGCATTCCATCAAACATCATTTGTGTGTTTATTATGTACACCAAGCCCTTCCACCATTTTTCCATTACACACCTTACATCACACATCATGGAATCCAATCGCCCCAACTCCTCATCCATTCATACATCCCACAATTAATTCTATTTATCTTGTTCATATTTGGGAAAGTAGCATATTGCAAAAAAAAGGGAAGAACACAATATTAACATCATCATTTTCTAGAGAAAACCTTAGTTATTGCTAAGAGAATTAGTAGGGTGTACTAACCTTGAAAACAAAAGGAGGAAAACCCTTGAGAATGTCGTGGAAGACGCTGCCCTAGCTTGGAGGAGAAGTTCCACGCGTGCTTGAGGTTGGATTTCAGAATTCCAAGCTTTTGGGATGATCCTAGGGTTCTCAAACCCTTGATCCTCTCTCACCAATGATGCCCTAGGAGAAAACCCTCTTCTCCTCTCTCTCTTTCTCTCTAAATGTCCTAAGTATAGTGAGTGGGGACCCAAGGCTCGAGCAAGCCTTATAAGGCCAAAAGGTGTTGGCCAAAAGACAAAAAAGCCCTTAATGAGATTTCTGCAAAACACGAAGGATCGAGCGATCGGTGGTTATGACCGAGCGATTGGTGCCTCATCGAGCGATCGGTGTTGTTGACCGAGCGATCGGTTGAAAACACCCTCTCTGGAATTTTTCCCCATAAAAAAAGTTAACCAGTCGACAGATACCGATTGATCGGTTTTGGACCGATCAATCGCTAGTTTGGACCGATTGATCCCTACCGATCGGTGCTCTACAGGTTTTGTTGTTTTGGCCATATCTTTTGACTCGTTCGTCGGATTTTGACGATTCAACTTGCGTTGGATTCGTCATTTGAAAAGGAATATTTCCAACATTTTACAATTTCCAAATTCTTCCTTATTTAATAGTTGGACTACGTGAAAGGTCAAATTGGCTATGCGAACACTATTCATTACGTGTGAGAAGTTCCGGGGCGCTACAATGTGAACGTCAAAGAATATACCTCCTTGGCATGATACCAGATGAAAGGCTTCATTCCGACAGTGTTAGGCATTCTTAATTTCTACATATTGGCTTTGTTTCTTGCACTGATGGCCTATATAAATTAGAGGAGTGTATCTTATTAACATATTGAATTTCCCAAAAATAAGAGATTTACATAAGCACATGGATAAAAGTGTTTTAAATGATTTTAATTGTAGAGACCCAAAACTTGGTTGTCTTGAAACTTGTGCAAATCGAATAAAAATCTGGAAATTTGTGCTTAAAATGCCTTGTGCATGTTTTATTAGGTTTAATTAGGTTAAGTGACCAAAAGGTTAAGTGTTGGATGAAGAAAAAGACCAAAACAAGGAAAACAAGGGAGACCGGTCGACCCCCCTCAAGCCTGGTCAACCCCCCATGAGTGCAATCACTCAAAAAAAATGTATGAGGTTTTTGGGCAGAGAGGACGTAGACCATTGGTCGACCGTCCAACCACCGGTCGACCGCCCTATCCTACCGGTCGATCGCCTAGTGTGGATTTTGCCCATAAAATCCTAATTTGATTTGGCTTTCGAAATTTGAAGGTTTTTAGGACTCTTAAGTCTATATAAAGACCACTACCTCGTGGGTTTAAGGTTTCGAAGCACTTGGAGAATTTCAAAGAACCTAGAGAGAGGTTCACTTAAGGTTTCACAAAGGGTTTTGCGAGGAGAAGAAGTAAAAGCTTGGAGATCACCTCCAAGAGCATTCTCAAGCGATAAATCGTAAGGAAATGATTTGAAAGATACTATATATTGTACTGTTAATGATGTTATCTTATAGTAAATGCAAATTAGGATTTGAATATGCTTGTATTGAAGTTTAATGAACATAAGGGTAAAGGGATGTGTTAGCGTGG
This sequence comes from Tetracentron sinense, assembly GCA_015143295.1. NCBI lineage: Eukaryota > Viridiplantae > Streptophyta > Magnoliopsida > Trochodendrales > Trochodendraceae > Tetracentron > Tetracentron sinense. The sequence goes on from JABCRI010001312.1 coordinate 41,770, forward strand.
ATTCCCCCAACCCGATTTTAAAAGACCGAGAGTTGCCACCTATTCATTCTTGGGGGATATGTCCCATGATATTTCAGATTAAGGGTAATGGTCTTGATTAGAATCAAGGTAAGAAGTTCGATTAAGTCCCCAGGAAGATATTAGTGAAAGGAGATCCGGATAAAAAAAGCAGAAATTGGATCCCCTAGATCTAAACACCATAGAAAGCATCAAAAACTATCTAAGAGCTTTAGTCATATCACCTCAATGAATGATGTTCACCGGTGAAGCTTAATCTACCCGAACCATCAGAACTCTTTGTAGAGATTTCTCCGAAAAAATACTAGAAGCTCAATCCTTGTTCTTCGTTATCCCCACGAAGCTTTAGAATCTTCTTTGGAATTATAAAAGCAAGAGGAAGAAGATGGAGTAACGGTGTAGACCTTCTATCACCAAAAGAACTAAGGTTCAAAACCCTAGAATAAACAAAACCCAACTTGCAACACCAATGAAGCTCAAGAAAATCCCTAGGGGTTTCCCCTAGAGCTCCCGGTTTGGAGAGAGAGAGGAGATGAGAGAAAAAATTCTGGAAAAAAGTGCTTATAGTTTAGGATGTTGGGGTATTTATAGACTAGGATCATATCCTAATCCTACTCTAACTTGATCTTATCTAGTAGGATTTATTAATTAACAATAACTCTTACCATTAATTAATTCAACTCCTACTTAATCTATAACTACTTTAGTTATAATAATCCTACTAATTAAAGAGTCCTTATTGCAAGAGGATTCCTTAATTAAAAGGGATAAGTCAACATCCAACAAAAAGAAGGAAACCTAGTCAAACTAGGAAACCCTACACAAGGGTGGGCGTGAGCTTCAAGGGGCGTGGACTTTGGGGAGTTAAACACTCCATATTGTAATCCAATTACAACTTATCTTCATCCTTATTATAATCCAACAATTGGATTTTAATTCCATAATTATAGGAATTATATTTCAACAATTATTCAATTAAACAAATCCTAATCCAATTAGGATTACCAAAGTGGGCACCCTACCCTAGGGTTTAAACCCATGGGCTTTGGCCCATATTAAAGGTCCATATTAAATGGGTTTATGGATATGGGTCAAACCCATTTTCCCTTTAATTATGTTAATTAAATAATTATGAAAATAATCCCTAGATTTAAATTAACAATTAATTTAAACCATAGATTAACTTTTAATCTATTTGATTAACTTTTAATCAATTAATGAGCTTGTATTTCCTATGTGAGCACCTCCACAGATTGCTCTGAGACATTCTTGCACTGGCTTACTCAATGTTATCCCATGGACCCTAAATAGGAATTACATAGGAATTGCAAGTGACGTGAGATATCCATGTTTCAATTGAATTCCAGTGTATGAACATTAACAATTACGGATCCCGCCACATAAACTTTTCAATTCGATTTATCATTCCAAATACATATCCCTAATGGGCCTTCGAGATTGACATACTATCTAACCCATAGCCTATTGCAAATCATCCGGGTTTCCAAGACTTATAATTAAGCCCTGAGAAACAATTTCTCACGAAAAACATTTTGAGAAAATCCTTTTATAAGTATAATACATTTTAATAAAAGTATATTTCAAAACTTATTTTGCTTTCAAAATCACCTGCGCAAGATTTGAACTTAATCAACTGTCTTACCTGGAACTTGGGTAATCTCTCAAATTAATGTGCATGGATTTCTTGTTTGAAATTCATCATGACTCGAACAGCTTTCTGAATGAAAGTACCCTGATCAATGATCTCTATGACCTAGAGGGGGGCTGAATAGGTCAATCTAAAAACTTCTAACCAATTAAAATTTTTTTTTTTAATTATTATTTTAGAAATTAATAAACAGATCACACCAACAATCCACACAAATCAAACACAGAAGATGTTTACGTGGAAAACCCTTACGGGGAAAAACCACGGGACCATGTCCAGCAACAAACTTCACTATGAGAAGAATTCAAGTACAGACAAGACCTTACCTAAACCAGACATGACGTTCTTAGGTACAGAATCTTACTCTTGATTTCCATGAACCAGTCAGTTCGATCTCCGCCGTAGTAGCTTCGATTCCACACCAGCCAAATCTTCTCAAGCTACTTCAATACCACGATCACACACGATCGATCTCCTTCCACGAAGGCTCCGGATCATACACCGGACACACACACAAGGTGTAGGGTTGTGAATCAATTTAGAAAGCTTCAAACCCCAGAGGGATCTCATATAGATCTAAGATCACAAAATGCAAGATCAAAAGTATAGATCTATACTTGCATTCTCTAGGATGATTAAAAGAGGAGGGATCAATAAAGATCTATGAAGAAGAAAGGAAAAATCCCTAAAAGGGTTTCTCAAACCTCTACTCTTTCAAAAATAAACAAAGATACGAATTAGGTCTCCAAAAATTTGTTTATATAGGGTTTAGAAAAGAGTCCAGAAAAATAAAAATTCCGGTTACGAGGACCAATCGATTGGTGCATATAACCGATCGCTCGGTCCAAAACCGATCGATTGGTATTCACACCGAGAAATCGGTTAAATATTACCTCTCTAGAAAAATACCCCATACAAATTTTTTGACCAGTTGATAGCCACCGATCGCTCGGTAGGCCACCGATCGATCGGTCTCAACACCGAGCGATCGGTTGAGACAGAATTTCAGCCAAAACATTTTTCTTTTATTTTTGTTTGATTCAAATAAGACCAAAAGTCTTTGTTAGGCTTAAAACTATCCTCCTAGGTATGTTTAGAGTTATCTAAGTCAAATCCAACCTAGGTAGGGGTCTCTAAGTCCATTACCTATCTTGATCCGGTGTAAAAAGCTTTTTCTTCAATTTCTTCACTCTTCTTGAAGCTTTAGCTCTTCTGACAAGTTGAACAAGACTCAACCAACATGACCTATCTAATGATCACGGAATTTTCCAACACCTTCTTAGGGATTAACAATCTCCCCCTTTGGCAATTTGGGGACAAAACATGACTAACTCACATACTAGGTTCAAATTTTCCCAAATGATTCAAAAATAGAAAATTTGACTTTTACCTGACTCAATACAAAAAAAATTTCATGACACTTCAACTTGTCATGATTCATCAAACTATGAACCTGTTTGCCTGCACAAGCTCAACCAAAAACCTGTGAAGCATGGGAAATAATATCCAAATAAAATAGAGCATCATCGAGCATCATCCATAACAGGTTTATCCATAACAGGTTCATCCATATATCATATCCAATCCATATACAATATAAATGATATCATATCCAATCCAAAAACAATATAAATGAATATCATATCCATTATATATACCATCATCTATCACAAATACTACTCTCCCCCTTTTTGGCTCGAAATGCCAAAGGCGGAATTGGAATAAAAGAATTAAGGCAAAATCAGTATATGAGATGAGATAACATAAAATCAGAGTAAAATATCAAACATCATCTCATATAAAATATCAAACACCATCCATAAGCATTCAAATCAAGAACATCCAAAAGTGGTTTGTACTGAGTACAACCAATACAAAATACATCCAATGTCTGAATATAATACTAGGACTACATTAAACTCCTAAATATAAAAGTGAAACATAAGGAATATCCTAGTACATCAAACTAACTATCACACCTCATCATCAGAAGTGAGATGGGACTCATAATATGCTCTAAAATCACGAACATCTCGCTGTACACCCAGCACTGCTATATCGAGTGATCCAAGTCGACCACGGATCTCTGTGGTGAACTCCTGGTAAGATGAAATATGAGTCTTGAGATCCATCTGCATCTCTCTCATCATCCTAGCAAGATCATCAATCGAGGCCGGAGGAGGATGAGATGACCCGGTACCAATGTCTGCTTCCTCATCAGTATCTCGAACTGACGCATGTGAGAAACTCTGAGCTATGGTCTTTTTGTTGATTGAACCCTTCGGAATTCGAGTAGGAACACCAGGAGGAGCAATGACCCCTTGAGAACCAAGGAGTTTAGTGATCAGGGAACCAAATGGAAGGGCTCCAACTACAGTTTGAGTTTGATGGGCTTGAATCATCAAATCAATAATGTGTGCGGCAAGATCAATATCATGTCCACGAAGAAGACTGAACAAAAATCATGCTCTATCTTCCCTAAGGTCCATAGTAGGAACCTTTGGGTGGATATTGGCACTCATTACTAGGTTTACAAGTCTTGCATCCCTAGTGAGTTTAGACACTTCAATGAGGGAGCCAACCTAAAGTGTAGTAGCACCACAAAGAAAGGTGACTACATTGTTCATAGATTCTTTATCCTCATCATTCTTATATTTATAAGGATAATAAGTATCTAGAACTCGAGGATAACCAATAAATTTAGCAATCACATTAGGATTTATCAAAACAGATTTTTCTTAAGCTCGAGATTTGAAAGACCAGGTTTTAGAGTTGATTTCAGAAAAATTTGAGTAAAATTCTTGGACTAACTAAATAGGAGCAGGACCGGATAAAGTGAGAATACCTTCCCATTGACGATCGGCAATGAGCTTAGGAAGGTAATAATCACCAAAATCGGAAATTCGAATACTTCTTTCAACCATAACAGCCTTCTTGCTAAAATACTCACTATAAAGTTGAGCAGCAGAAGGGCTAACGAAGGAACCTAAAAGAACATTTGAAGTTGAACAAGCTTTGCCTTTTTGTTTCCGGGTTTTATCTGCCAAAGTTTTTGGCGATTTTCAGAAGTAGAATCAATCATTCTACTAATTGGTCTATCCCCTATCGAAATCCCATGACCTATTGGAGTGAAAGAGTAGGGCTCGTGGAGATCCTCTTCCTCGAGAGGGTCCTCTTGGTTGTTTAGAGACCCCAATCTACGGCATGTAGAAACACCGGACAGTGAGGAAGGCAAACAATAACAAGGGAGAACGAAAACAACATGTGATTTATGCCTAACCAAAAAATTCAACACAAAGCAAGAAAAAGAATAAGGATTAAAGTTTGAGGCTGGAGACTAGGATTCAAAATGAAGGACCGTTAGGAAGGAGTTAAAACCGAGCAGATCAGCTCTGGAGTTCGAGACAAGTGAATAGAAATATGAGAATGAGGGTTTTATAATCCCCGACTTGGTTCACGATCCCTCCCCTTTACACGGTGCACCTCCTCCCTTTTTTTCTCTTTTTTTCCCCCTTTTCTTTTTCTTTTCCCTTTTCCCCCGTTGTCGCCTCTCGTTATTCCGACCTTGTCAGATCTCACCACACCTTTCTTGCTTTTTGCCCGCCCTTTCGATCGGCGCCCTTTCTCGCTCCCTTCCCGCTGTTGTGCTGGAACATAACTCATTTGTCAGTCAAAATTGTGTCTGACCGTAACCACCACTATCGCGTTCTCCCCTCA